>JAKZAP010000008.1:18176465-18228512 GCA_023053575.1 Branchinecta lynchi
AGAGACTACATATAACATACAATGTGGCCACCATTACAGGGAAGAGGAAGTCCATCCCAGTTGTAAATTTTTTGTTTAAATCGTATACCAGAGATGCACTCTTTTGATGGAACTAGGGGACATTTTCGCGTGAATGGCTATCGAGCTTGACAGAATATGCCATCTGCACGAAAATGTCACTGGATGATGCTATCAACGCGAAAACACCCATCGTGATGGACGTAATACCCAACAGAGCCATCCGCGCCAAAATGTCCACTAGGTTTCCAGCATGAAACACGTGAAGATACAACATCACCAGGGTCTACACGATGTAAGATGATTAGTAATACGATTGCTACTGTTTGTTCTAACTTCTAGCGCCAGTACTGGGACTGGGAGCTCTGGCAGCCGACTAAGGACCACAGGGTATGCTGCGTTAGATAGAACCACTTTTCTCTGACGGAACCTTTGACATTTAGCCGCAAAATATTGTGAAATTCTGGCACCTACGAAATTCGGGCTTTTTTTCAATTTTCAGTAAAAACAAGAGTTGAATGCTGAGATACTCAGATGTATGCTGGCCGTATCCGCTCAGATACGGCCTGCAGTTGTCAAGGCTGCATCTCTCTCCCGATACTCATTTCATTAGAAAATCAGTTTGATCTACTTAATCTGAAATGGTTATTCCACTCACTGATAACTGCTTCTCCCACAACAATGATCGGATCGGAGGAGGAACTATTTTTAAGCCAATCTGTTAGAGTACTTAACATGCCTGCCAAGTTTTATGGCCATAGCACAGCCTGCCAAGTTTCATGGTCATAGCACATTTGGAAGCACCCCAGCTCGTGATGACTAGAATTCTGGAAACCCTCTCAAACTCCCCCAACTGTGACATGATCCGCCCTGTTTTGTCAGTATTGTCTTGCATTGTCTCTACGGCTTATACTTGTTCTTTCCTCCAAGTCCCATCCCGATCTCTCGACTCTAACCGTCTCACGAGATTTCCGGCACCCACCCCCCTCCCAGTTATCGGATTCGTTCCGGACTTGAAATTGATCAGCTGAGACATTTGTCAAGTTTCATTTACATCCGATCACCCGTTCTAAAGTAATGCATGTCACTAGATCCTGGATTCCCCATCCCTCCACTCCCCCCCAAACATCACCGTATCGGGGAAGGAACTATTTTCGAGTCGACCTTGGAGAGTACCTAATATGTCTGCCAAATTTCATGGTCCTGGTACATCTGGAAGTACCCTAACTCGTGATCACCACGGAAATCCAGGAAACCTCCTCCGACACCCTCCACTGCGACACGGTCCGGTCCTATTTTGTCAATAAGGTATCTAGTTCCATCCCGGTCCGTCGACCCTAATTATTTCACAAGATTTCCGGTCCCACCCCCCCTACCCCCACCCCGAGTTATCGGATTCGGGTCAGATTTCCAAAATTATGTATGTTTCTAGTTACCGAATTCCCCATCCCCCCCCCCCCCCCCCCCGCGATGGCTGGATCGGAGAAGTGGTTATTTCCAAGTGAATCTGGTCGGTATATGCCTTCCAACTTTTATTGTCCTAGATGATGTGTAAGCGTTTCAGGAGATTATCGGTGCCCCCCTCCAGCCCCCCCCCCTCACAGGTATTGGATCTGGTCCGGATTTGAAACTGAATATCCGAAACACTTGTTCTTGACACTTGTCAAATTTCATGCATGTCCGATTACCCTGTCCAAAGTTATGCATGTTAGTAGTTTCCGGATTTCCCGTCCCTCCACTCCCCCACGATGGCCGGATCTGGGAAGTGATTATTTCCAAGTAATCTGCTATAAAATAAATTTTGCTCTGGTTAGCACTTATCATTCGTTCTGACCACTTGGTCTTGCTTTAATTCTTAAACTGGATCTGTCAATTCTGTTTCTACATTCGGCTCCAAATACAACCAAGCGTGGCGCTATTTCCGGATCCGAGGAATGTTGGATTTTGGGAATTGATTACTTGTAAGTTAATCTGGTCGGGTCCCTGATATGCTTGCGAAGTTTCATCGTACTAGCTTGTGTGGAAGTGCCCAAACTAACAAAACCCGGACCGACCGCCCGACAAACAGACCGACCGACCGACGGACGGACAGAAACTGCGATCGCTATATGGCACTTGGCCGGAGGACAAGTGCCATAAAAAATCTAAAATAAATACATTCACCAGAATAGAGTTGCCTTGAAATTGTGTAAAATGCTTCGAAATATCAGAATTTGCGATATTTTCGCCGTAAGTGCGATTTCTTGTGTAAATTTTTCACAGCTGTGAATCTGGTGATAAGTGGAAAACCTGTGAGAAATCACAGAATTCTGCGACCAGTGGCACCACTACTTACAACAGGCGTAGAGCCATTATCTTACCAGATAAGGTAACACTACTCCGGCACTTTGAAAACTAGAACCAAAGATTGGCCCGAGAAAGACAAGACGCTCCTAAAGTCCTCTACAGGCCTGCAACATCGAACAATCCCAACAACACAGTATTAAATGACAACAAGCTCCACTAACACTAACGCAATACTGTTTCGAAAGTAGCCCGGCGATGGCCTGCAGGCCTGCAATGAACGCGAATAACCTCTTACAAAAGCGCTGTAAAGGCATCACGGCGCCAAAGGGCTGGTGTTACCCCCAGAAATGCAACGAGGCGCGCATAATGCCTTGCTCAACTCGGATGCTCTGTAGCACTGAAGGGGCTGACAACTCTAATAAGTGACTAAAACATATCCAGGTTCGAATGCAGTAAGGTAGGACTAGATTCTTACAACTGAAGGTGACCAGGTAAATGGCAAATTTTGCTGCTATAGGCACGAAATACGTCAATGTAGAAATTCAACCTACTGCTTTTCTTCTCTTTTTTCTTAGTTTTGTTATTGCTTTCTTTTCATCAATTTAGTTGTACGGTCAGGGGCGTCGCAAGTACATTTTCGTTGGGGGGGGGGGGGTGCAGAGCCAAAACTGTTACCGAATCTCTACAATTTGTTTACCGAATCATAGAAACTGAGAAAGTATTGCAGTAACAGCTTCTATCTATGATATACCCAAGAGAAAATTAAATCTAGCACGGCAGGCAACAATTTTCGAGATCCATTTTTTTCCTATAGACTAAAATTTAACTGCTTCTCTTACAAATTCTATCTTTTACCGTGGATTCAATACTGGGACTCTAAGAAATTCTAGAAATCGGATGGACCGACGTTCCCGCAAAAGCAGCTATTGTAGTCTAGTCTAGTGGTTCCCAACCGGTGGTACGCGTACCCAAAGGGGTACGCGAGACCCTTGCAAGGGGTACGCGAAGGTACCAAAATCTGTTTAATCTGTATTTTCAAAATATCACCTCTCTCATTTTTGATTGCCGAAAGCCTAATACTACCAGCAGAGGCATAACTGGCCAAAAAGTTTTTTGAAGGCAAGATGTTTTTACCGACTGGCTTGTAAATTTACCTGCTGTTTTCGAAAAAAATAACTGTTTTTACGAAAAATTACGGCGCTTCGCGCCGACCAGTTCCTTTTTACAGACTGACCGACCACTTAGGAGGAGGGGTGTCCCCAGCCCATGCGTGACGCCTCTGAGTGCAAGCCCTAGTGAAATTCATGAAATAATATTGATTCTAGAACAGCTAGCCTACTGCTGTAAAATCTATTCCTGTGTCAAACAATATTGTTCAAAAAAGAAGCGAAGGCATTGCAAATAATATTGTCATCCAAATCTAGAACAAAATTAACGAAAATATGCGATGCAGCATGATGAAAGCACGGATTTGGGCTTACCGACGAAACGTCCCCATGACAAAACGTCCCCGGCGAAACGTCCTCCGTGACAAAACGTCCCCATGACAAAACGTCCCCATGACAAAACGTCCCCGTGACAAAACGTCCCCATGACAAAACGTCCCCGTGTCAAAACGTCCCCGTGGTGAAACGTCCATCTTCAGGTGTATGATCGAGGTAAAACAACTTTAGAGTGTGCATTACAGATGTGGAAACATTCCTTATTAGCAGGAAAGATCAGACATAGAACCGGTTGCTTCATAAACGTATTTTCAGTTAAAATATGTAGTGTACATATGCCTTGCAATTGACTCGTAACTGATCAGTTAAATTGGATCCTTAAATAAGATCTTTTAACAGTAAATATCACCAAATTAAACATCGAACAAAAGCGAGATCAATGAGTTATATCGCAGCGTCAGCTAACAACCAATTAAAGAAAAGATAAAAACGAAAAGTGACAAACTACTAAATCTTTGTGCTTTCTTTAATAAATGGCTATAGCCGAGAGCAATACTTTGGTTTGTTTCTTGAATATCGGTTAGATGCTGAAGTAGCCAACCCATCGTGGTTTTTAAAAGTTTAAATTCCGAATTTTTTTTTGCTTGAACTGATGACGCAATCAGTAGTCTCATAGGCCTAGCTATCCTTCAGCGATGAAAAAAAAATCTATAGCCGGGGACGTTTTGCCATGGGGACGTTTCGACAGGGGACGTTTTGATCGGGGACGTTTTGTCACGGGGACGTTTTGTCACGGGGACCTTTTGTCGGGGACGTTTCGAATGGGGACGTTTTGTCGACAACCCCGGATTTGCGGTATATGTCGCATGAAGCTCAGATTATAGTATTTCGTCCGTTATCGACATTCGGACATAAAAGAAAATATTATGTTTTGCGAAAACCTCCAGTACCCAGGACAGCATGGAAAAAACTATTCGTGTGCCTGTTATTTATCATTGTGCAGTGACAGGGTAGAACTTATGACTGGAATCAAAATCCATTAGTTGAAACGTGATGTCAAGCTGCGGTAAAAATGTGATGACTGTAAAAAATGTTGCCGTTAATGACACAGAGCCGAGATTTGACAAAATTTTTGCTTCAGGGCAGCCTCAAATGTCTCATTGATTTTATGTATATTTATTTCTACATGTGTCTGCCATTTGATTTATATCACCTTTTTCACGTTCTGAAAATAGGGGTACGCAGCCTTTTCGAACCTTGTCTAGGGGTACGCGGTACGGAAAAGGTTGGGAACCACTGGCCTCGTCAATACTGCCCATGATCACATAAAGTGAGCGCCGCAGGCGAGATTTTTTTAAAGTTACAGCTTTTTCCCACCGAATTTCACTATTTCCATCCAGATTCTGGCTTTCAATGTTTCGAAATCCCAGTACTAAAACTGGCTTAAAACCCCGGTCAAATGACTCGCCCTTTCACAAAACAGAGAATATCACGAAAAACGCCGCAAGCGGAATTTTCGAAACATTCTGTATAACTACCGGCTATCAAGGCCGTATCTAGGGGGGGGGGGGTTAGGGGAGTACCCCCCCCCCCGAAACATACAAAAATAACGATTTGTATAGGCTATTCCCTCTGATCTATGTGTGTTTTTAACTTTTTTGTCGGACCAGCAGGCAACCCCCCCCCCCCCCCCCGAAAGATACCCCCCCTCCCACCGAAATAAATTCCTGGATACGGGCCTGCCGGCTATTGTAGCGAATTGTGTTGGCATCGAAAGCATCGATAATATTCGTATTCGGTATAATTTCGTCGAAACTGGAACAGAAGCCGGGATTCGTGGTAACTACCGAATCCTAAAAATTATACCGAATCCCAATCACGTTACCGAATAATTTTGGACCGATAGCTTATTCGGGATTCTGTGTAACTACCTAATCTCCATAAATATACCGAATAGTTCTGGCCGGGCCCGTATCCAGGAATTTATTTCGGGGGGGGGGGGGGGGTGCCTTTCGGGGTAGGGGGGTTGCCTTTCGGGGTGGGATGGGGGGGTTGCCTGCGTGTCGCACAAAAAAGTACAAAAAAGACACAGATCAGAGGGAAAAGCTTATAAAAATGAGTATTTTTGTATGTTTTGGGGATACGGCCTTGGTTCTGGCATCGAAAAGTTACCAGATAATTTCAGTAAATTCTCTCACTGAATTCCTGCCCAAGATTTTACCGAATCTCAAAAAGTTTGGGGTGGGGGTGCTGCTGCACCCCCGAACCCCCCTTGCGACGCCCCTGTGTATGGTTGAAGGTTTGCTGGGGCTGTTCTGGATATTTGATTTTGTACCTGCCACTTTCTTTCGTTCTTTCGATACGCTTCTATATGTTCTGGATTATACGATGAGTTGAGAAAAAGATACGCTTCTATATGCTCTGGGATTACACGATGAATTGAGAAAAAGATCATCATTCATTGTGTAGTTCCATCCTACCCATATTAGGCACCACATTCCAGAGAACAATGCGTGGTATAACCGACCGGGTTTTCCGAACTTTCGCTTCCGTTTCCCCAAACCTGGCATCAACCCAACGCAGCAGTCTGACAGCTGCGTACATTCATTGTTATAACACCCGGTCATTTGCACCCTGGTTACAACCCCGCAGCGTCGCTTAGGTCATTGCTCGAAAAGGGTGAAATCTGAGTGAAGGTTTTGGTCACGTTTCAGTTGGTTCGCTGATTTGCAAACTTAAAGGAGTTTATTTACATAGCACAAAGTGGGCAGAAACTTCAACAAAATGATTATTGTCTGTACCATTTTCTGCACAATCGGAAAATTAGCCAATTTAATTAACCCGATTAGCTTATGTTGTCGGCTTATTATTTATACTGAGGGCAGGCGAGCAGTGACTAGCTTAAGCTTACTGACACGTCTTTCTTCAAAACATGGCTAATTGCTGAGCAGAAAATGTGAAAAAACTCCAAACAATTTACTGAAAGACTTCCAAATATTTAGCTATCTAGATATTCCTTCAGTCCAAGCTGACTGCGAATCATGTTTGATAGTGCAAAACGGATACGTCGGCTGAATTTTATTAGACCTATATTTCGGCCCTTCTTGGCAAGGGCCCTCTTAAGGCTTAAAGCCGCTCAAGTTGTCTAATGAAATTCAGCTGATGTATCGTTTTGCACTATCAAATAGGATTTAGTATATTTTTAAATTTTCCCCTTTTCCCCAACTTGCATCCCATTCGGCCCATCCATTTGGTTTTTGGGATCCCAAAACGTAAGCGGAGGGATACCTATGACATCGTAAAGTTGTCCGTCTGTCCGTCCGTCCGTCTGTTAGCACGATAACTCTGGAAGGGGTTGAGATATTTTGATCAATCTTGGCATGAGGACTCTTTAGGTCAAAGTACAGGTCAAATTCGAAGATGGGCTATGTAGCTCTATATTTAGGGGTGGGGGAGGGGTTTAAAATTAAGGGGAACAACAAATATTTTGAAAAAGCTAATGAAATAGTCGAAATAAGGGTAAGGAGACATGCTGAATCCGAATATGAAATTTGTTTTCTCGCCGGACAAATAGTTCACCAGGAATCCGGCAAAAACTGAAATATTTGTGAAAAGTAATATGAAGAAACGTGGCCAAAGAAACGTGCTGAGTCCGAATATGAAAATTATTTTCTCGTCGGGCAATTAGTTCCGCCGGAATCCGGCCAAACCGGAGAATTTGTTTACAGTAAAAGTTTTATTTAAATTTGATAAGATGTTCGATTTGCGGGTAAGTAGACATGCTTAATTCGCATATGACAACCATTTTCTCACCGGACTTATAGATTGCTCTGAATCCGGCTGAAACCGGAAAATTTGTTAAAAGTAAAAGTTTAATTGGAAGCTGATTAGAGGTTGGATGTAGGGGTAAGGAGACATGCTGAATTCGTTTTTGAGCTTTATTTTTTCGCCGGACAAGTAGTTCCGGAATTCCGCCGAAACTGGAAAATTGGCAGAAGTAAGGCAGGAAGTTTCGATCTGCTTCGTCAAAATAGATATGAACTAAAGGGGTAAACACACATGCTGAATCCATATCTGAACTTGGTTTTCTCATATGATTAGCTATTTCGCCTTAATCTTTTTCTAAATTTTAATAGTAAAAGCGTTCAAGGAGTCTGGCGAAGACTGGATCTGGCGAAGACAAGACCCAATTGTCTGGATCAAATTTGAACTTTTGGGATCCCATCAAAACCTTTGGTCTTGTTGTGCATGTCACAAAGTTCCCCCCCCCCCCCCAATTCCCCTAACCATGGCCGCATGCGGTTCGGACACATGCTTTGCACATCTAGGTCATCAGTTCTTATCCCCCATAAATTTTCACGTGAATCGGACCATCTGTTCGCAACCTATGGAAGTCAGTAATTTCCGGATTCCCGCTCCCTCAATTCCCCGAAAAATGGTCTGATCCAAGAATGGAAGCTTCCTAGGGCATTGTGTCAGGTCTTTGAGTCTATTTGGTCGGATCACTAATGTGCCTTCCAAGTTTTATAGCCCTTACCACATCTGGAAGTATCCTAACTCGGGATCACCTGAATTCCGGGAAATCCCCTCCAACTACTCCCACAGAGCCCCGACACGGTCTGGTTCTGTCAATTACGTATCTAGGGCAAATGCTTGTTCTTCCCTCCAAGTTTCATCCCGATCCCTCTACTCTAAACGTTTCCAAAGATTTCCAGTCCTCCCTCCAACTCCCCCCCCCCCCTTTCCAATGTCACCACATCCAGTCCGGATTTAAATGGGACGTCTGAGGTACGAGTGTTTCTAAATATCAAGTTTCACTTAAATCCGATCACCCGTTCAATAGCTGAGCACGCACTACTCAATTTTCCGGATTCCCCATCCCTCCACTCCCCGCACGATGGTCAGATCGGGGAAACTACAGTCAATCTATTCGGGTCCCTGACAAGCCTGTCAAGTTTCATCGTAGCACATCAGGAAGTACCGAACTAGCTAGATCACTAGAAATTTGGACCCCCCTCCCCCACTCCCCACAGTAACCGGATCCGGTCCGTTTATGTCATTCGCCTGTCCAGGACATGTGCTTGTTCTTCCCGCCAAGTTTCATCCCAAACCCTCGACTCTAAGTGTTTCCCAAGGTTTTCGGTTCCCCCTCCAACTCCCCCCAATGTCAACGGAACCGCTCCATATTTAAAATGGGGCATCTGAGACACGAGGTCTTTCTATATATTAAATGTCATTAAGGTCCGATCACCCGTTCGTAAGCCAAACACACCTCACTTTTCCGGATTCCCCTTCCTCCACGCCCCCTCCCCCCAGATGGTCGGATCGGGGAAACGACTATTATCAAGTCAATCTGTTCGGGTCCCTGACATGCCTGCTAAGTTTCATCGTCCTAGCACATCAGGAAGTACCGAACTCGCGTGATCACTAGAAATTCGGACCCCCCCCCCCCCCCCAACTCAGCCACAGTGAGGGGGTCCGGTTATGTTAATCACGTATGTAGGAGTCGTGCTTGTTCTTTCCACGAAGTGTCATCCCAATCTCTCCACTCGAAGCGTTTCCCAAGATTTCCGGTTCCCCCTCCAACCCCGCACAATGTCATCGGATCCGGTCCGGATTTTAAATGAGTCGCTGAGACTCGAGGTATTCCTATGTATCAAGTTTCATTAAGATCTGATCACCAGGTCGTCAGTAAACAAGACCAATGGTTTCGATGGGATCCCAAAAATCTAACATTTGATTTTAACGATTGGGTCGTGTCTTCGCCATTCAGTCTTCGTCAGATTCCTTGAACATTTTTACTGCTACATAAAGTTCAAAAATGTATTCAGCATGTCTCCTTGCCCCGATACCGAATCTCTAATCGATTTCAGAAGAAACTTTGAGCTTCAACCATATTTCTAGTATCAGCCGGATTCGTGATGAACCATTTGTCCAGCAAGAAAACCAAGCTTCAGCGGACCTTCTTACCTCCTCAATGAATATCTTATTAGCTTATAAAACATACATGTTTTACAGTAAATTCTAAACCCCTCTCTGCCTCTAAAGATAGGACTAAAGGACCCATCTATGAACTTGAACTGTACTTTCCCGCAGTGAATCCTCATTGAACAACATCCTCGCTTGAATATCCTCGCTGTATCAACCCGCTCGACCTTCGATTACGCCAGATCTCTCCGGCGTCACACAGGACAAAAAATTGAATGCCGACATCCAGGCGCAGAGCTATACTAGTTTGAGAATAAAGGGGTAGGACTGCTATAGCCGAAAACTGGTCGACAAATTTTGTGCCCGGTTTTAACCGGATTCCGGGTGAACTACTTGTCCGGTAAGAAAACAACTTTCATATTCCGGTTCAGCATATCTCCTTAACCCTAAATCAACTGAAAATGGTTACCCAGGGGTTCCGACTCTTGATTGTAGTGTACAGCAAGTGTCCGGTGCTGAGGTGCCCAGCCGGTCCCGGCACCGGCTGACACCAGCAATGGCGCTATTCGGGGGGGGGGGGGGGGTAGAGGGCCCATCTTCGAACTTGACCTGTACTTTGACCCAAAGAGTCATCGTGCCAAATATGAACAAAATATCTCAACCCCTTCGAGAGTTATCGTGCTAACAGACGGACGGACGGACGGACAACTTTTGCGATGTTCTCCACTTACGTTTTGGGACCCCAAAATACCTAATTTTTTCGGATTCCCGCTCCCTCCACTCCCCCCTAGATGCTTGGATCGGGGAAGTGACTACTTCCAACTTAATCAATGGGGTTCCCTCATATGCCTGCCAAGTTTCATCGTCCTAGCTTATGTGGAAGTGCCCGAACTAGCAAAACCGGGACCAACGGACCGACGCACGGACAGAAATCGCGATCGCTATATGGCACTTGGCCGAAGGGCAAGTGCCGTAAAAAGCCTCGGATTTTGCCCCTTTAAAATTCATGGGTGGCCACCCTCTACCCCCCTCCCCCGAATGGCGCCACTGCTGGTGTGAGCGGCTGGGCACCTCAGCACTGGACACTTGCTGTACACTACAATCGAGAGTCGGAACCCCTAGGTAACTATTTTCAGTGGTTTAACTTGCGTCTTACTGAGTTCTTGTTCCCGAAAAGTCAAACTACGCCAAACTACCTTTGCGAGGTAGTTAGTAGTTTGAGCTACGTAGTTTCAGGTTCGAAACTACAGCAAACGGGAAGGATAAATAAAACGGCTTTTAAGCGAAACTGCGCCGAAACTATATAAAAAAAAACGCAACCTTAGAACGACCTTAGTACCTATGTGTCAGGATGGAGCGACGATAGTAGCTTCGGAAAACAGTTGGATGGCGGCTGAAACACACCCATTAGTTGCGTTTTGGCTGATACCATGGTATCTGATACCATGGTCAAAAGGCGTTTTACGGTTATCGTGGTATCTGATATTCGGATACCACGGTCCGACCGTGGTAACTGGTCGTGGTATCAGAAAATTCATCTCAATTTCATCAAATTTTGTCAGATTGGTGAGAAAGAAGTTTGGTACTTCGTGATGTGACTGAATATCAGTTTTTCTTTTGGGATGACTTCGAAAAGCACAATTTCAAGCAATTGTCGTTTTTGAAGAGCAACCGTATAGGCTACTAGATACCACGGAGACTTCAAAAACGACTAATTGCAGATCCAGTTAACGTGGTAACAGATACCATGGTATCTGCAAAATTGCAACTATTATTATTATTGTTAACTTTTTAATTCAGCTTTCGCCATAAACTAACATACCAACAACAAACAAAAAAAACAACACTATGGTACAACATCAATGTATCTCCAGCAGAGGCCTCCAAACTGGTAGATTGGAAAATGGGGTTTGCTGCCAGGATGATCAAAAAGTTCTCCGACCGCCATAACCTTACAACCAAAGATTGGTTGTGTTTCACGAGTTTGTGGTAGTTACTATTCTCTCTGGAACGAAAATAGCAAGAGCTAGAAGCTCACATGGCACTTGCAAGGGTGGTTCATAAGATGAAACATAGAATTTGCCTTTTCGTGGGTTTGTTCTGATCATTTGTAAGCAAAACCCCTGAGATAAGAATGATCATTGACTTGGAAGTCACGAGAACATATCGTTTGGTATAAAGTGTTTTATTTTGAACTTGGCTGTGATGATGCGCACTTTAAAGGCGTGAGAAATTCATCTGTAAGCAAAACCCTTGAGACACAGACCATAACAGGCCCTTGGGGACCATCTAAATACTGTTTGGTCAAATAGATATTTAAGCAAAAGCCTTGTGGCGCAAATGATCATGGGTTGAGGTGTACCGTTTGATCAAATTTCGACTTGGTGGTGAAGATGCGCACTTTAAGGGAGCTAGAACTTCATTTGTAAGCAAAACCCTTAGGGCAAAAATGATAATGGGCTCATGGAGATCATGAAAATGTACATTTTGATTAAAAGTATTTTTCTTACGTTGTGGTCAAGATTGGTACTTTAAGGAATAGTCGAATTTGGAAAATGACGATTTCCAAGCCGACCTTGTCGAATCTCTAATATTCCATCATCCTAGCACATCTGTATATATGACAATTTCGACAAATTTGGATTTCACCGCGATATATAGTTCGAAAACAATAAAAGCGATAGGCGATCTATCTATCATCTGGAAGTATCTTAACTCACGATCACAGGAATTCCGGACCGCTGCCCCCCTCTCCAACTCCCCCCACAGTGCCCGGAGCCAATCCGGTTCTGTAATAATTTACCCGGAGCATCTGTTTGCTATTCCCACAAAGTTCCATCCCGATCTTTCCAGTCTAAGCCGGTAACGTATCCCCCCCCCCCAATTGTTGTCGGATCCATCGGTCCGAACATGAAAAGGATCACCGCAGAGACGTGTCCTCTGTTCAATTATTACATTTCACTCGAATCCAATCACCCGTTTCAAAGTTACGCATGACTCAATATTCCGGATTCCCCCTCCCTCAACTCCCCCACGATTATCGGAGCAAGAAAATTTATACTCCCTGATATGGCTGCCAAGTTTCGTCGTGAAAATCCCCAAAATAGCCATCACCGGCATTCCGGGAAAACCCCCTCCACCCCCCCCCCCCCCTCGTGTCCGGATCCAGTTAAATTGTGTAAATGATTTATCTAGAGCATGTCTATTCTTACCAGCAAGTTTCACTCCGATCCCTCCATTCTAACCGTTTCTCGAGATTTACGGTCCCTCCCCCCCCCCCAACTCCCCCATAGCTGTCGAATCCGGTCCGGACTTCAAATGGGACATCACAGATATAACATCTATTCAGTTATTAAGTTTCATCCCAATCCGATCAGAGATCCGATCACCCGTTCGAAAGTCACATACTACTCAATTTTTCGGATTCCCCGCCCTCCACCCCCCCCCCCCCCCAGATGGTCGGATCGGGAAACTGATTATTTCCAAGTTAGTTTGGTCAGATCCCTGATACGCCTGCCAAGTTTCATCATCCTAGCACATCTGGAAGTACCCTAACTCGAAAAGTGTGACAGACTGCCCACAAGTTTCCAGATTACCCATGCCCTCCACTCCGCCCCAGATGGGTAAACTGATTATTTTCAGGTTAGTTTGATCGGATCTCTGAGACTCCTGCCAAGATTTATCGTCCTATCACATCTGGAAGTACCCTAACTCGAAAGAGTGTGACAGAAAAACAGACCGACCGACCGACCGACAGACGGAATTGCGATCGGTATATGGCACTTGAGACACAGGCTGCAAGTGCCATAATAATAGTGCAGATAGATGCTGAACAGATAGTTGCTATCACTTATCATATCGCTTCAAATGGGACATCATAGACATATCATCTATACAGTTATTAAGTTTCATTCCAATCCGATCCGGATCCGAATACGCCTGCCAAGTTTCATCCTCCTAGCATATATGGAAGTACCCTAACTCGAAAAGTGTGACAGACTGCCCTCAAGTTTCCAGATTACCCATGCCCTCCTCTTCGCCCCAGATGGTGGGATGGGAAAACTGATTATTTCCAGGTTAGTTTGATCAGGTCTCTGAGAAGCCTGTCAAGTTTTATCGTCCTACCACATCTGGAAGTACCCTAACTCGAAAGAGTGTGACAGAAAAACGGACAGACCGACCGACCGACCGACAAACAGACAGAATTGCGATCGGTATATGGCACTTGAGCCAAAGGCTGCAAGTGTCATAATAATAGTGCAGATAGATGCTGAACAGATTGTTGCTATCACTTATCATGCTGCTGACGGCAAATAAATGCAAACTGTAACTCCTTTTCTACGGAAAATCATGAGAGGGAGGAGTAAACTCAATTCAAATCGCACACTCTTTTTCAGCATCCCATCCCAAAAATTTAACATTTGATTCAAACAATTGGGTCACGTCTTCGCCATTCAGTCTTCTTCAGATTCTTGAACGTTTTTACTGTTAAAGTAAAGTTCAACAAGAGCTACGAGCTCATATGGCATTTGTTACGAGTAGGTGGTGTGAGAAGCGAGAAAGTAAATCTGACAATTTATCCGGGAACTCCGATACCCATCCCCTCCGTGCTCGGATCCGGTCCAGACACTAAGATATGTAATCTAAGGCATACAATCTCTGTACTTTCCAAGTTTCATTCAAATCACTTCACTCGTTTAACCCCTATGCTAGCCACAACATTTCAGGGATTCCACCTCCCCCCTAATACGACCCGGGCACATAAACTTCACATCTCTTACATCTCCTCGTCCCGGCCATCAAGTTTAACTCAAATCGGAGCATATCTGCAAATTTCCGGTTCCCACTTCATCCTCCTCCTACCTTGGTCGGATCTGGTTCGGACGCCAAATTACAAATCTAGACCGCATAGACTTGGTACTCTCCAAGTTGCATTCCATCATGTCCGTCCTTTTGGTTTGTTGCATGTCAAAAAGTTTCCGACCCCCCCCTCCCCCCCCCCCCCCAACCATGGCCGCATGGGTTCGTACACACGATTTGCATATCTAGGTCATCAGTTCCTGTCACCCATAAAGTTTCACTTGAATCGGACCACACTTGAATCGGAACCTACGGAAGCCAGTAATTACTGGGTCCCCCCCCCTCAACTCCTCGAAAAATGGTCGGATACAGGCGGAAGCCTTCCTGGGGCATTGCGTCCGTTCCTTATGTCTATTTGGTCGGGTCGCTAATATGCCTTCCAAGTTTTATCGTCCTTAGCATAACTGGAAGTATCCTATCTCGCGATCACCGGAATCCCGTGAAACCCCCTCCAACTCCCCCCATGATCTAGTTCTGTCAAGAACGTATCTAATGCTTATGCTTGTTTTTCCCACCAAACTCCATCCCGATCCCTCGACACTAAGCGTTTCACAAAATTCCGGTGCGGCGGCACTGGAACTTCCAACTCCCCCCCCCTCAGTACCGGATCGGTCCGGACTTGACATTGAACATCTGAGACAACAGGTCTTTCCATCTGCCAAGTTTCATCTAAATCCGATCTACCGTTCGAAAGTTATAAATGCCACTAGACTCCGGATTCACCATCCCTCCACTCCCCCCACGATGTTCGGATCGTGCAAACGACTATTTTCAAGTCGGTCTACTCGGATTCCTCATATTCCTGCCGAGTTTCATCATCATATTACATCAGGAAGTACCGAACTCGCCGGATCACCAGAATTGCCCCCCCCCCCCCCAACTCCCCCCACAGTGCCCAAATCAGGTCCGGTTATGTCAATGATGTATCTAAGACTTGCGCTTGTTCTTCCCACCAAGTTTGATCCCCATCCCTCGACTCTAAGCGTTTCCCAAGATTTCCGCTCCCCCTTCCAACTCCCCCCAAAGTCACCGGATCCGGTTCGGATTTGAAGTGGGTCGTCTGAGACACGAGGTCTTTCCAAACAACAAGTTTCATTAAGATCCGATCACCCGTTCAAAAGTTAGAAATACCTCAAGACTCCGGATTCCCCCTCCCTACACTCCCCCCACGATGCACGGATCGGGGAAGTGACTAGTTCCAACTTAATCGTTTGGGGTCCCCGATATACCTGCCAGGTTTCATCGTCCTAGCTTATGTAGAAGTGCCCAAACTAGCAAAACCCGGACCGACAGACCGACGGACGGACAGAAATTGCGATCGCTATATGACACTTGGCCGTAGGGCAAGTGCCATAAAAACCGATTCAGCATGTCTCCCCGCTCCGATATCGAATCTTTAATCGATTTAAGAAACAAGTTTAAACTTCAGCCAAATTTCCAGTTTCAGCCGAATTCGTGATGAACCATTAGTCCAGCAAGAAAACTAAGTTCACATATGGATTAAGCGGACCTCCTTACTCCCTCGATGAATATCTTATTAGCTTATAAAACGTACATGTTTTTTACCGCAAATTCGAAATCCCTCCTCTGCCTCTAAAGATAGGACTAAAGGACCCATCTACGAACTTGACCTGTAACTTTACCAGTGAATTCTCATTGAAGAACATCCTCGCTTGATATTTCCTCGTTTGAACATTATATATCAACCCCTTCGACTCCATTAGATCTCTCCGACGTCACACATAATAAACAAATGAATCTCACCATCCATGCGCAGAGCTATACTAGTTTGAGAATAAAGGGTTAAGGACTGCTATAG
Organism: Branchinecta lynchi; assembly: GCA_023053575.1. Taxonomy (NCBI): domain Eukaryota; kingdom Metazoa; phylum Arthropoda; class Branchiopoda; order Anostraca; family Branchinectidae; genus Branchinecta; species Branchinecta lynchi. The sequence goes on from JAKZAP010000008.1 coordinate 18,192,819, forward strand.
CTGAAAACTGGTCGACAAATTTTGTGTGCGTTTTCGCCAGATTCCGGGTGAACTACTCATCCGGTAAGAAAATAACTTTCATTTTCGGGTTCAGCAGGTCTCCTTACCCCTAAATCAACTATCTCAATAGCTTCTAAAAAATATTTGTTTTTACCCCTTAATTTTGATACCCCTTAATTTTGATACCCCCTCCCCCACCCCTAAATGCAGCGCTAAAGAGCCCATCTACGAACTCAACCTAACTCTTGAACCAAAGAATCCTCACACCAAGTTTTCAAAATATTTCATTCCCTTTGAGAGTTGCAGTGCGCAAAGACGGACGGACGGACAACTTTTGCGACGTCATAGGTATTCCTCCACACACGTTTTGGATCTCAAAAATGGATTATTTCGCGTTCTACAGCTTTCCGCGGAGCTCTAACCTCAGCTAGGATGGTTAACTACCTGTAAACGTAGGCAAAAAAGAGCCTATAAGGACTTGGGTCGGTTAATGGTGCATTTACACACGGCGTAAAATCCGAACGTATTTTGAAATCCGAGCGTATTTTGAAATCCGAGCTTGAAAAGATTTCTAGCAATACGGACGTATTTAGATACGAAACGGACCGATTTCTCAAATACATCCGTATTGCTAGAAATCTTTTCAAGCTCAAAACGTGCGTAAAATACGCTCGGATTGTACGCAGTGTGTAAATGGACCATAAACGACGAAAAAAAACGGCTTATAATTCGAAATCCGGCAGGTCGGTTAACTGGATGACGGCAAAAAAAAAGAACGCAGCTGGTAACAGACTGGTAAAGGCCGTAACTAACATTAACAAGGTATAACGCAACCGTTATGTCAGTTTGGGGTTCTGGCACCACCCACAAAGTGTCAATCGACGGCTGCCTCGAAGTCTCGACTAGACATGCAGCTATTTCGGCTTCCAGTACACGGTTTACAAAAAAAAAGAACGTGCTGTTCCTGTTTTTTCGAGTCAGACCCACTCATGTTGACTGGAGACGGACGACCTTTTTGCCAGGCGAAAAAGGAAAGGAAGTGGTAAATTAATTACTTACAATCTTCCATCATCGGCCGAAAGACTCCACCGACTCCAGTCGTCTTCTCTGTTTTTAGTGTCAACTCTCCCTTCTACCATTCTACTGATGGTCTTCCACTTCTCAATCAGCGCCGATCTATGGATTAGATTGTTTACACCAACTTCACGGAAAACGTGATTCAACAGCCCTCTCTGACGCAATAACAGTCCTTTGCCGTTCGGGAGGGTCGCTAGGTTTCATCAGAAAACCTTTGATTAACCTCTCTCGAAAACAAGGGTTTTTACATCTAATGGTCGGCCATTGCTCCAGATCACAAGAAGTTTCTACACAGTCAGAAGTTTGATAAGAGATAAGACAAGGATGAGCGGTTTCAACAAATAACACTTGGGATGTTATCTGTTGTGGCGACATATGTTATGCATAACATAACAAGCATTGTCATGAAGAGTCGAAAAGCATCTCCTGACATTTTGTTTGTCGTCATGGTATCAGAAAATTCAGCAGATGCTTTTTTGGCGTTTTTTCGGCTCTTCTTGGCAATTCTTGTTATGCATAACCTTTCATGCATAACGTTTGTCGCGACAACAGATCACATCCCAACAACGATGATTGAAACCGCGCATCCTTGGGTTATCTGTTATGAACATTCTGACAGTGTAGTTTTTAGACCTGCTACAGATGAAGTCAAGCCTGGATGCCCTGATGAACACCCTGAAAAACAATTTTAATTCGGCGGCTGTATTCGATTTCCCTGGCGAGGTTGGGGAATTTCAGTTCCGGTTCGGACTTGAGTTGGTCTATGGAAGCGATATGTAAGCTCCGGTAAATGCCGGAGAAGCGACACGAATTACCTCAGGAACAAACTGCTCATTGCCTAACGAATGTCCTTGGTGTTTTAACTGTAAGGCAGTCACTTTAGAAATAGAAAATAAAAAAAAGAAACAAGGCCAAAGGTTTTGGCAAATTTCGGTAGAATCACTTGCCTGCAGGGCCGTATCCAGGAGGGGGGGGGGGGGGGGGGGGGGTGACCCCCCCGAAACATACAAAAATAGTCATCTTTATAGGCTTTTCCCACTGATCTATGTCTTTTTTGTCCGACGCACCCCCCGAAAGGCACCCCCCCACCCCCGAAATAAATTCCTGGATATGGGCCTGCTTGGCTGACAAAAAAAACGAAGTTCAGAAATGGATCCATCGCTTCTTCTCACCAATGCGACCTCTAATCGACTTCGGACAATCTCATCGGGTTTCAAATCTGCCTACCAGATTTCCGGCTATGGCCGGATTCCGGGCGAACTAATACTTGTCCGGCAAGAAGATAAAGCTAAAAAATAATTCAACATGTCTCCTTACCTCTAATCAAGTTCAGATAAAACTTTTACTTCTAAAAAATTCTGGCCAGATTCCAGGAAAGCTATTTGTCCGATGAGTTGGTAATTTTCATCCAGGGATTCGGCATGTCTCCTTACTTTTACAACTAATCTCTTATCATTTGAGATAACACTTTTACTGTTAAAAATGTTTATGATTATTGCCAGACTCCGGGCTAACTATATGTCTGGGGATATAATAACTTTAATATACGAATTCAGCATGTCTCCTTACCCCTACATCGAACCTCTAAACTTTTACATTAAAATTTTCCGGGTTTGTCCGGATTCCGGGCGAACTATTTGTCCGGGGAGGAAATAATTTTCATATACCAATTCAGCAGACCTCCTTACCCCTAAATCACTTATCTTATGAGATTTAAAAAACTAATTTATTTGATTCTTAATCCGAACCCCCACCCCTAATACATGTCTACGGAGCCTATCTACGAGCTTGACTTGTCCTTTGACCCAAATGATCCTCACACCAAGTGAGAAGCAAAATATCTCATTCCCCTTGAGTTATCGTGCTTACAGACGGACAACTTAGTCATAGGTATACCGTCGCTTATGTTTTGGGATCCCAAGAGTAGTTACGCAGTATCGATTCGACCTGCTCGCACAAACTATGAGCAGGGTTGAGTAGTTTCGTCTATATTACACCACGTTTAGTATATAGTCTACGGATGAAACAGGAACTATAAGCTGACTCTGTGGGTTTATAATCATGAATAACAAGACGATCTGGAAAATTCCGACTATTTAAGAGATGAAATCGAATACTCCTATGTCTGGGGAAACCTTAATTGGAGAAGCAATCAACTGCAGGAGAATACAATACACCGAACGAAGAAACGAAAATATTTCATGACGAAAACACGTCGTCATCGTACAAGCTTACAAACATACAAGCTTAAAGCATACCTCGTACTGTTTACTGTTTATGTTCCAATATTCAAAACCATTTGAATACTGAAACTATAGGCCCGGCTTTTAAAAAAATATCCAAGGCTTATTTTCAGCCTTTTCACAGACCCATCGACTTCCAGCAAAATCTTGCAAATTCAGATAACCGGTTTTATGCATCAATAGCATGAGATGCAAACATTTGTCGGGAGCATAATGCGCTTGGAAAACATTGTATCGTGGCAAGTTCAAAGATTACTGGGGTATCGTTAGCGGGCTTGGAATGTAACATCCAATTTGGGTCTCCAAGCTTAATAGTTAGACGATTCCTTTAACGGAGGACAACTTCGTCCTGCGCCTAAAATTTCCCCCTAATCAATGAGCATGTACGCCAATCCGAATCACAGGTAATATGTATTATACCCATACTTTGTTCGTACCCCTGTGCTTCTTAAATCGTGCGATATAGCCTCGCGTAGTGACTGCCTAGGCTTCAGCCTACATGCCCTGCACAAATAGGAAACTGTCTTAACGGTGCCGAATAATATGTCGGAAAACTGGGAGGAAACCATTAACAGCAGATAGAACTTTGTTGCGAACACTACTATGGTATCTTGCAAAAAAACAACAAGCCAACAATATTCACACATAATTTTTCTCAAACAGGTATATAATATGCATATCATCCTATTTCCCACAGGTAGTTAGCGTAACAGGAAGGACCTTTTTTTTTTATTCTAAGGGGAATATGAGGAGACTTTTCTCAAGGTTGCTACGATTTACTATCAACCTCCGACCTCACGAGTAGCCTACTGCAGTTGGCCGGACTGAGCGGACAGTTTCCGAAATGCCAGAGGCACGTTTAAAGATAAGAAGTTCACGACAACTTGATTACCCTGAATGAAATTCTGGAGTATCTGGAATTCGTTATTTTCAACAAAGGACATAACAAAATGCATCAAACATATAAAGAAGTGCCAACGAAACAGACGTACCGTACCGAGAAAACAGGAGAAATCTATGATTGGGATCTCCGACAAGGTTCCGAAACCACTATCGGAAAAGAACCTACTCGCTACACGTAAAAACACAAAGAAAAATAAACACGGCCGGGAATGGGTTCAACAGTTACTCACACGGCGCCAAATTTTATGTTTCGGCGCAGTCATCGCGTGCTGGAGTACACCCCAAGAGGTTTGGCACCGTCACCAATTCAAGAAAAAAGGCGAGTTTTTATCGACTTCGTGACAAAAGTTCAGAAAACCCTGCCGGAGTTTTAACCAGGTAACACAAGGATGCGCAGTCTCAGCAGATGTCACTTAGGATGTTAGCTGACATGGGTCTGCAAATGTTACGCAATGAAAGTTATGCATACAAGCCGAGCAAAAATACCGCCGGAAAAACATCTGCTGACGTTTCTGTTTACCATCATGTCCATCATGATATAGGTTAAGTCAGCAGATGTGTTTCGGCGGTTTTTCGGCTCTTCTTGCTATGGATAACGCTTTCAAAATCATAACAAATAACATCCCAAGTGTTATCTGTTGAAACTGCGCACCATTGTATAGTCTGAAACATCTGACAGTGTACAGGTTAGAACACACCCATGAAGAACTTAAATATCAGTAGGACATATTGTCGAGGCCCTCAACAGAAGTATAGGTTTACTTCATTTCTTCTGTAAACAAACTGAACTGATGACAACCTAGACGAATGAATTGAACTACGTTTTTCACGTTCGTCTTCTTTCCAATACTTTGAGATAAAACGTAAAATTCTAATAGCTGACATTTTTGGCGCATGTTTATCTGTACGTGTAGTGTTATCCCTTTGGCAGGTTCTCTTATCACATCAAATAACACAGAGCAAAAATCTGAAGACAGCAGCGTGCGTTTTTCACAGCGTGCGTTTTTCAACCCCCCCCCCCCCCCCCGAAGGCAAATCCCATCGGTCGCTCGGTGCGAACTCCCTTCTTTTTATTTTTTTTATTTAGAAACTGATACACAAAGTTCCTACAGACTGGACGGATCCACGTTCTGAGAGACAGCTTTCGTTGGGTGCGCATCAGGATCGCTTCGAAACCCCCATGCCATCTGAACGCCAGTAGAAACTTCCCGTGGGTGAAACACCTATAATCTTAGGTTTATGTGCGCGATAACGGTTACGTATCAAATTGTCCAGATGTAGAGTAAAATCAGCGTCAACTTCAGCTTATTTGCCCATTTTAACTTAAAGAGTTACAGGCCACACTTTTTCTACTACGTCTGAATGGACAGTACGGGTTCTGATTCTAACTAACGATCCTATCACAGAAAGATACTTCCTCGAAGATACCGTAGACCTTTTCACACATCCAAACAGAGCACTGATTTTGTTTACGAACATTCAGCCACAACAGAATAGTGTTTCATAAAATTTTCACTCACAAGGCTTGTCTAAACCCCAAAGCAGGGCTTCTAATGTTATCTCCATTACTGCCATCTTTAACTGAACACTGTAATCGCTCATGAGTCCTAGAGGGGGACTGAGGCAGGCCTCTGGATACGTCCGTTTGACGCTTAGCAACACTAGGAGTAGCGCTACTCACGCACTCCCTTCTGAATCCAGTAGAGAATTAGATGTAAGGACAGTATCCCTCCCTAGTCCTCTTGTAACAGCGCTAAACTTGACTTCAGCAAGGCGATATGGCTCTGAAAAATAAACTTGGGATTATATCAGTCCGTAGGCTTTCCGAATTGGCGGCCTGTCTTACCTCCTGGCTCCTGTGAAAACCACAACAAAATAACCCTAGGGAGTAGCACCAAGACCTATGCTTTCCATGCTTCACAACCGGGCCGTACTTGTGGCGCCGCCCACTACGCTTGTAGCATTTAAAGCGAGACATGCTTGCGGGTTTAGAAATATCTAGTAAAGCAAAGGTGCGGTCTACACACACCAATGAAACAATGGAGGCTGTATCTTTTTTTTGTGTAATGTTCAGAACATGAAGTTATCGGAGCCAGCGCTAGTGAACGACTGAATGAGTTTCAGTAGGGATGTTCTCTATCGCTAGTGGTGATAGTGCAGCTGCTGTTCGAGTGTGTGTCAATTTTTCCTGGTGTCCTGGCGCTACTCTCTAGTGCTATTTTGCTCTGCTCCTGTGCAACAACACTGAAAACCAGAGCAAAATAACAATAGGGAGTAGCGACAAGACCTATCCTTTTCATGCTTCACAATCGGGCCATACTCGTGGCACCGCCCACTACACTTGTGGCATTTAAAGCGAGACAACTTGCGGGCCTAGAAGTTTCTAGTAAAGCTAAGAGGCAGTCTACACACATTGAAGAAACGGAAGCTTGTATCTTTTTTTTGCGATGTCCAGAATTTTAAGTTATTGGAGCCATCGCTGGTGCACGACTGACTGAGTTACAGTAAGGACGTTCTCTGTCAGTAGTGGTGCTAATGTCGGTGCTATTCGAGTGTGTATCACTATTTTCAAGTCTTGGCACTGCTCCCTAGTGTTATTTTGCTCTGCTGAAAACCAAAAGGTAAGATCTAAGATCCGGCTATTGGGGACATTTCCGCATGAATGGCTGAAGATGCAATCAAAGCGAAAATGTCACTGCATGATGCCATCCACACGACAACAGAGCCTCGTTTTTGTTGCATGCTGCAGGTCCACTTCTCGGCCGATTCGATTCGGACAGATTCTTTCTACATCCGTTTTTGCAATGCAGCGCTTCCGAGGAAGACGGCAGCGCTTCTCGAGAATCACGGACTTGCTCCCCGACCAAGTCCGTGCTTCCCTGCAAGATGCTGCAGCGCTGCCGCTTCAACTAAGAAGAAAGTGAATCAAAAACGCATTTTACGCAAAACTGCAGCAGCGATGCGGCAGCGCCATTGCAACACAAACGAGGCTCAGGTTTGAGACAGAGGATGATGCAATCTTCCTCTGCCCAACGGAGCTCGAGGAGCGTCGTTGAACCGGAGGTACCCATCCAGCTGGATGGTGACGTCTCCCGTCGAGCTATTCACGCGAAATGACCGTTTGATGGCATCAGTGCGAAAACACCCATCATGATGATGGGACGTAACATCCACGCGAAAATGTCCCCCCCCCCCCCAAAAAAAAAAGGAGATCATATCCAGTAGAAGTATGGAACTTTAACGGCGTGTTTTAGACACTCGGCGACTCACCTTTGCGTGTTTTACTCCTAGGTCGCACACGTCAACCAAACTTTTCTTCATGGTCTCGACTCGCCTTACCTTCAGGCTCATCAAATCTGAAAGTAAACGTTTCTACAACATACGAACGAACAAGGCATGTATTGCTTTTACGGCTACAGATTCACAGCGCTGTGAAGAGGATGATCCTTTACCGGCTGTTTTGTTTTGTTTTAACCGGCATAGCATCTTTTCTAATATATTTGTACATTTTACTTTTTGGGTTACGACTTTTGTGTCGTGACGTTTTTTAACCTTTTTGAGGCCACCTACTCGACTAGGTCCGTCAGATTGCCAGGTAGAGCTGCCCAGCTTGCGTCCTCACACAAGGACGATTAAGTCCGAGAGTCCAGTCCGTATGAACGAGGCAACGAAAATATGATATGGTTATGGCTTCGCTGACAGTGTACCGCGAAATCTAGACTGATGATGGGGGATTGGGACGGATCAGGCGACGAAATCTGGGGGACCACTCCACGAATCCCGGTTTTGTATAAGCAGCACTGAAACCTGGAGCCACGAGAAATCGCATAAGTTCAACGCTCCAGTAATCACTTGACAGTGTTCCACCCTTCTACAAATAGCAACTATTAGTTACTATTTCCGTTCCAACCTCACCAAAAGTTACTACGCTGACCGTTCCAATCTTCTCGGAATAGTAACTATTTGCTTACCACGCTCGGGAGCGTAGTAAGCGTAGAGCTACGGATCTCTGTAACGTGATTGGTCGGATTTGCCCGTGGCATGATATTGTGTTGGAAAATAGAAAATTGTTCCAGCCCTGACGGCAAAAAGCCAGAATTCATGACGTCATGCGTACTTAACACGGTAAGTGGGATGGAACACGCTCAGTATTCAGCCATGAGAGCCTTCAGCCGCACGCTCACAGTTTATGGTTGATTCAGTCACCCTTTTTCACAAACTCGTCACACAGTCCTGTCTATGAAACAGCGGGTGCAGTGAATATTTCGAATCTCCTTGGTAGTTTTGTTGAAAAGAAAGAGGGCTCTAAATTGAATATTTTGAGTTTTTTTGTAGGTAAATGAAAGAATAAGATTAATTTTTGTTACTGAAGTAAACTTTTGTAGTGCGTTAGTTTGAGTTTTGAAATTGGTGGACGATTATTTCTAACTGAGCCTATAAAGTTATACTACTTGATTTTTCAGTATAGAAAAGTAGTACTTTTGGTTATGAGAGGTAAAAAATAAAAAATATGAATAGGCTCGATCAATCATAATGAAGAAAGGTATGTGTGTATGTTTTATTTAGGTATGTGTGCTATGTTCAATTCTTTTTCTTTTTCTTATTTTGTTTTTTCTTCTTTTGTATGTACTCGGTGTTTTTCACTTTGTTGATCACGGGCAAAAAAGTAAAATAAAATAAATAAATAAAGTATACTTCATAGTTTAACATGGCAGATTAAAGTTATTTTTGTCAGAAAAATAAATAAAATATGTCAAACAGCGGTGCTGCGGTCAGGAGTCCTGGACGGTTTATTCCCCTCAGTCTACCACAAACCCCTGATTTTGGGAAAGCCTATGCCAACTGGTGGGTATATCTAGCGTTTGATATATCCTAGGCCTAATGCTGGGATACACTAAGCCAAATGCTGTGTGCTTGAACACAATAAAGTATCGATCATCTGAGTGAAGCTCAGAAATCAACCAATCAGAACTCATCTATAGTGGGGTAGGTCAGGGTTAGGGTACCAACAGCTATCCAGCGTTTGGCATGGGGTATCCAAAAATCAAGGGTTTGTGGCTGACTGACCCCCCCCCCCCCCCCCATTGTTTACAGAGTAGGGAGAGATGAAAGAATCTTACCTTCTTTGGCTTTCTCTGATATGACTTGAAAGTTTTCACAGGCTTTTTGCTGCGCGTACTCGGCCTAGAAAATAAGGGTTGTTAGGACCTAATAACCAATGCCATGTAAATTTCTAAAAAAATAAAAGCAAACCGCCAACAGCTTTAACAAAATCTCACTCACGAAAGAGCGTTAGGAAAATTTCATATTAAACAAAACATATAACAATCCACAGTAAGATGTCCAATTTTTGTTAGGGTAATAATCGGTAATAACTGATTTCCTGCGTCAGACAGTTTTTGGGGGAAGAGATGACAGCTAAAGCTATATTTTCACATATAAGGCGGTTTCCACTTAGCCCACCTCATTTCGCTTGTGGATGTCGGTTGGATGTCCAGCGGACGCGGAGGAAACCAACAGCAGAAACCGCCTTCCGTAGGAGTTTAGTTTACGACACTGTCGAATCAGATACTGGACAGGAAAAGGGCTTACACATTCTACCTAATCCCCAAAACAGCTATGAGCAAATCTGCACCCACACAACTATAACAAAAGTGTGCACTAATTAAAACGTGACCGTGAACCAAAGCTGAATTCCTGTAGAGCACGATGTGATTTTCGCTGCGCAAAATATGCGTGACTCAACTTTACAGGATGGACCAGAATTCGACATATTCCCGTTCAGCGCTTCCAAGCGGACTAGTTTCTATTAATCCCCCTATGCCTCACCATCAATCCTTGTCACAGACATAGTAAAATAGATCCACAGGTTGATGAGTAGAACATCTGCAGCCCGCCTTCCAGTTAATAGAGTTTTGAATACTTTATCGGTAGTACAAAGTGATAATTACCCACTCCCTTATGGGTCTGGCTTTTTAATATGTCTACACATCTGTTGAATATGAAACAATGAGGGATTGGGGAAACCATGATTTTGGATCACGTTCTGAGCCAAAGAATCGGTGTGTTGTTTAAAAGAGAGATTTTCATCAAGGATAAGGCCGACATATCTAATAACAGAAGATATTAAAAGTTCGGTATCAGAGAGACGAGGTTTAACAGAAGCCGAAACTGACCAGACAGGAGAAAAGGAAATGCATCAATACTTTTCCGCATTGAGAGCTAGATAATTTGATAAAAACCAGTCACAATTAATTATAAGAGCTTAAGTAACGACAATGAACAAATCAACTAAATCTGAATGTAGAAAAAAATGACAATGTTGTCGGACTTGCCTAGCTCCGACAAATTTTGGGGGAGTTGACGGAAGGGAATCTGCAAAATAACTGACGTGTAAGTTTAATATTCCTGTGACATTTTTGGGATGGTGAACTGATAACCCAGATATGTAAAATGTGGCCGAACCGCTTGCAGCAGCGACTGGGGGAGTTGGGTTTCCAGAAATTATGTACACGCACAAAAAAGTTGGACAGTACCGATTTTATGCGGCCTAAATATGTTATTTGGCCTCCGGACAGGATTCGGCAACTACAAAAGGGACGAAGGGGGTACCGGAAATCGGCAGATATGCTCAGAATCGAGCCAAACTTGATGGATGGAAGAAGAAATGTCGGAAATGCGATTATGTGTCCAAGTAGTATTCGGAAGTCAATATCTTTAATTGGTCGCAGAAGACTTCGTTTTACTTTAAAATTCCGGGGCCGAGACTTTTCCTTGGACTCTTAGCCGGATTTCGTGACGAGTCGAGTCCGAGTACAGCTCCGTAAACGACGAGACCGAGACCGAGACGAGTCCATGAAAAAGGCGTCTCAAGACGAGTCAAGGCTCCGAGTCCACCAGCTCTACGGCAGGTATCTGCCAAGGAGACGAGAATATCAATGGTCTTTCGGAATTCAGCCTAACACAGAAACAACAATCACGACTAACTCCACACATATTACACTCACATCTGCAACGTCCAGTGCCTTCGGTAGGAAGCATGAAAAATAAGCACGTTACTAGTTGATCAACTTCTGCGAGAAATTATGCTAAAGACAGATGCAGCCTTAACCCTATTACGTACCTAATATTCTAGGAGAAAATTGGTCAGGAACAAAGAAGGACCAATAATTCACTTTTCCTCCGCTTTTTATCCCGCCCTCTCCATCCGGTACAAAAGGATATACCTAATTTCGAGACACAACCTTCCGGACATGTCTTTAAGACTTTCATCCCTTGGAGTTAATATGTATAGTGGTGAAGGATTCCGCGTTTGTTTAAAAAACGAGAAAAAACGAGAAAAAAAAGAAAGAAAGGACTTTCATCCCTAAGACAAAAATATCCCTAACATCCCATCTCAGCTTCACATTTTAAGTCTGTCTCACATTTTAATTTGAGTGTTTGCAGTATGTTTTGTTACATTTTGTTTCTCACTTGGCTACTCCGCTGATCTGTTCTTCTTGGCAGATTATAAAAATTAAATAAAATAAAAAGCTGCATCACTGCCTCTTCCCAAGCAGATGAAGTTTCTCTATAACCAGAAGAACGTTCCCCGCACCATACTGAGCGTTGGCGCTAAGACTAGGCGTCGAACGACGATACAAAAGAAGACCACGAGCAAATCTATACGTTGGTTTACAGCGCGTTTTTTCAGTGGTCTCCTTTTCCCGTAAAAGGCCTTCTAAGGTGAAACCGAGGATATGCTCACACTCTGGCACTTGGTGTATATTGGTTTAGGGAGTGAGTATACCCTCAGGAGAGACAGGGGCACAAATACAGTCACAAGCCCGCGAGGTGGAAACTGTTTTTCTCTGGGTTTTTGCGCTGAGGCGAACGAAATCTAAGACGGGCGGAGAAGAGTTTTGAGGAAGGTAAGGTGCAATTCTACTCCGAACGGTAATATTCCCAATGGCGGAAAAACATATAAGTGGCATAGATCAATGATGCTTATGTTAATTATTGATTTGTAAAACGAAATAACAATAATCCAAGGCTAAGACATTTACAATTAAAACAAAGACAAAAGAATAAAAAGGAAATCAAACAAGAGTTCGAAGCTCACAAGGTACTTGCGAGTTGTGTCAGAGGATGAAAGTGGGACTTTGTCAATTCGTGTGTTTACTGTAATCCTTTTTAAGCAAAATCCTTGAGGCACATACGACCACGAGCTCTTGGTGATCATAAAATGCATCGTATGATCGAACGTATTTTTTTTTTGGCACTTTGCGGTGATGATGCATTATTTAAGATGGCTAAGAATTTATTTGTAAGCAAAACCTTTGAGGCACAAATGATCCCTTCCAGACAACGAAAATATATATCTTTTGGTCAAAAGTACCGAGAGGATGCTGACTCTCCGGCACCCTCTGTACACTCATTCCCGGCACCTTCCCATTTTTGTCTGTTTTTAACCTCTCTAGGGTGAATTTTTGTAAATCAAGTAATATGGCACTGTCTAGCGTCAAAAGAAAGTACTATAACCGATTAACTGCATCATAATAATCAACAACAACGTCGAAAAGAACAAATTCTCGAAAGTGTCGAATGAACAAGAAATAAAGAATCAAACTCTTTCAAAACACGGGTACACCGGATGCTGGTGCCGGAACGTACCATCCTATTTCATAGTACCAGGAGGTGCGTTATAAGATTTAGTTATGTCAGATTATTGACAATAATTATAACATGAACAAATATCGGTTTTGATACAGATATTTACATTTCGATATTCGATATCAAAATTTGGGCGATATATCATTACCAACATCGAATATCGCTCCCAGTCGCCTTATAACAAGTATTTTTATCATGTTAACAAGTAGCTTCATAAATCTCTAGGCTTTTCTAGCAGCTTTTCCTTTTCAAAATACACAGCAAAACTTTCCTTTTCTTCATATAAATAGATTGAGCATCCGCTCTTGAGCTCCTAGTTACTGTAGGCTAGTTACCATTCAAGTTTTTGCAATTACTGTATCTCTTCTCTTGATGAAAAAAGTGTATTTTTTTGTACACAGTTTTATTTTTACTAAACTTAGTGAGTTTGGAACACCAACTATTCAACAGGACGGTACCTTCCAACAGCGGCACCCGGTGTACACGGGTTTGGGTAGTGAGTATCCCCTCGAAAATCACTTCTTTCACTTTGAGATTAGGATGCGCACTTTAAGGGGCGCTAGAAATTAATTTGTAAGAAAAACCCTTAAGGCAGAAATGATCATGGGCCCTTGGGGATCATGAAAATCTATCGTCTGCACAAATTTTTTTTTGTGCTCTGCGGTTAAGCTAAAAACAAGTTTTTCGGTTCCTCCTTCACTCCCACCCCCCACGGATCCGATCCTGACTTGAAATGAGACGTTTTAGACACGAGGCCTAGGCTTTCCGAATATAAACTTTCATTAAAGATCCGATCTCCCGTTCGACACACTCCTCAAGATTCCCCCCTCCATCCAATCCCTCCACGATGGTGGATCGGGGAATTGACTATTTCCAAGTGAATCTGGTCGGGTCCCTAATACGCCAGCCAAGTTTCATGGTCCTAGCCCACCTGGAAGTACCTTAACACCGGATCACCGGAATTCCACCCCCCCTCTCCCCCTCCAACTCCCCACACAGCAACCAAATCCGATTTAGTTCTGTCAATGAACTACCTAGGGCTTGTGCTTGTTCTTCCAACTAAGTTTCATCACGATCGCTCCACTCTAAGCGTGTCACAAGATTCCCCCCCCCCCCCACATTCACTGGATCCAGTCTGGACTTAAAATGGGGCACCTGAGACACTAGGTTTTTCCGAATATCAAGTTTCATTAAGATCCGATCACCCGTTCGATAGTTATGCATATGTCAGGCTTGATATATAAGGAAGCCAAGCTGACCATTCATTACGGGGTATTTTCTTGATCAGCTAATTATTAGCTGAAAAAAAAGAAAGAAAGAAAATTACGGTTTTCTATTTCTTTCATAGTTATGCGTGCCACCTGCTTCCGGATTCACCTTCTCCCCCTCCTGCCACGATGGTCGGATTGGGCAAGTGGCTATTTCCAAGTTGATCTGGTTGAAACCCTGATTTGCCTTCTAAGTTGCATAGTCCTGGCACATCTGGAAGTACCCTAACTCGCATTCGTGGGACCGACCGACCGATAGATCAATGGAATTGCGATCGGCATATGGCACTCGGCCGAAGGGCAAGTGCCATAAAAATAAGCACAGCTTGGTGAACAACGTTAAGTAATAGGAACTTGTTGACAAAGCCAAGGAATCGATAAGGGCAAAGGCTTCGGTGGTCAAATATAGTATAAAAGGATCCTGACGATTACCTGAACCTGCGGAAGGTTCTAAGGAAGCGTTTCGATAGATCTCCATTGTTCAAACCCTTTACTAAATTTCATTCATGATCTATCCCTGCAGTTTCTCTTAAAATCATAATCCAATGCGAATCCCAACGTATTTTATTGGGATCCAAAACACGGACGATTCCACTGAAAAACGAAAAGGGGGTGGGACTTACCGCTTGGATGTCCTTATGCTTAGCTCTTGCTTTATCCAGCGCTTTGTTGGCAGCTTCATAATCCGCTAGTGATCGCATCCGTCGGTACAAGAGGGCTTTGGCGGCGGCGGTCTCCTGGACATAATACCGGAAAGTGTCGGACAGCTTTAGGTCTTCGTCGGATGAGACGCGGCTCTCTAATTTCTGCAAAATATCTGTATGAATGAATAAATGAATGAATTTATTCCCAATAAAGCCCAAGGGCCATGTGCGGGATACATAACACAAGAACAAAAACCAAATATCATACACAACAACAAACCAAAAAATCTACTTCTATAAAAATAGTTCACGGTGGGCCATAGCTAGCTTCAGGAATCTATCCAGCCTTCGGATGTCACCAAAACACTTACTTTCCATACTTGAAACCAAATCCCTTTCCTCCTAAGCCTCCCGACCAAACACTTCCTTTCTTAATTCTTCCAACTCTTCACAATAACATATCAAGTGTACCACATCCTCTCCTTCAATACCACACATAGGACAAAAATAAGGACCAGTACCTTTCCTATCTCTACCAATATAATTTCTCCGCATCCCCACCGGAAGAGCATCCGCCCTAAGACTCACCATCCACTTCAATTCTGCCGCCTCCCCCCCAATCCCAACTTAAAAGATAATTCTTCTCCCCATGTCTCTTTGGCCATACCATACAACTTCAAAGATTGGTGCTCTGATACACCCCCATGCCACCTCTGAATCTCTTGATCTCCTGAAGGGCTTCAGAAATAGTACAATTTTCTAAAAAAAAAATTACATAGCTACAGAACTATAAAAGGGCCAGACATAGCATACAAAAAATGCTCTCAAGTAAATAACTGATTCAAATAACTGAAGAATTTGTATTAAAGTATGAATTATCTTTAATCTTAGCTTCAGGTAAGTTCACACGTGCCAGTGGCATTCACCCAATGCCGCTTAGTTAATTAAGTGATTGATTTATATCGTTGTATTCGTTATATCGTAGCCCAGCCGATACTCAAATTGCAGCCACATACAACGACTAGTAACCTTAGAAGTTTTGATCCCGCTTTCGTCAACCTTTTTAACTCGCATCATTAATTGTATATAGATTTGACTATTTTGTGTTATGTTTGACAAGTCTTGGTTATATCCAAACCAGAGCAAAATAAATTTAGTTATTTTAGAATTATCTTTTGCATATAATTAGTGTTAATACGGACGAGAACCAGTAAATCGGCTTGACGGTTGTATCAGTTATGAAAATTAATTAATTTAATTGAATAACAAAATCCTAGCCTAGGGCATTAACAATTAAAAAACATAATCATACACAAATATTATGAAACTGTGTCCATCGGAGATGTTTAGAATTCGCAAGGAGATGGTACTTACCCTAGCCTTTTCCAGGTAATCGATAAACTTTTGGAAGTCGGTCTCTAGAGCTGATGAGTCCATAGCACACAGCTGAGTAATCTGTGAGGCAACCTTCAACATGGCGTCGGCAACATCTGAAAGCACATAACTCGAGTAATCCTCTGACATTTCTGAAAACAACAGTTGCGTTTTTGCAGATATATTGGTATTCGATACCATGGTATGTAACACTCCGATACCACGGTCCGACGGTGATAACTGAGAGTGGTAAAGATTCCTCTCATGCCTTGAACAGACGATGGGCATTGGATGTTTGCAAATTGGAATTCCTTCCCGGATTTCGTCATCATCGTTCGCTTCCATACGGAAAAGCTGCGAGTTGTTCAACTTGATGATGAAAGTGATGACAATCCTGATTGTGTGTTAACACTTTCATTTTCATCATCACCAACACAAGAGCCTAGGTTTTTGTCAAATTGATGGGAAAGAAGTCTGGAACTTGTTATATGGGTGAAATCCATAAATCTTTTGGGATGACATGTAAAAGCGCAAAGTCGGCAATTACCCTTTTTGCAAAGCAATCGGAGAATCAGATACCACGGCAGCTGCAAGGACGGCAACATGCAGATGCAATTACTGTGGTATCAGACATCATGGTATCTGTAGACGCAACTAATACACATTTATTGATAATGGACATACAGATATGGCGCAACCAGTTAAGCAAATGATCACCTAGCTATCCAGTCCGTTCGGTGGCTCACAATTAGGCCGGACTGGACTAGTACTCTAGGAGAGAGGGTCAGGATAAAATCAAACCTTCAGTCGCTTGTTGAACAGGGTTGCGACCGCCATGGATTTATCCATGAAAACATGGATTTTCCGACACCTGCCATGGATATTGGAAATGCCATGGCTTTCCATTTGCTTTCAAAAACAATGTATTTCTCGTGAAATCATGGATTTTGCTTCGGAATCATGAGTTTTACTTTTTTTCACACGGGATAAAATTGCCATCGCTCCGAAACAGCAAAAACTATTCTTGTGCGGTCCGAAATGGGTTCGCGCACTAACTGTCTCATCACTCCTTGATGGCTTCATCAACAGTGCTTGCCATGGATTTTTTTCTTGAGCTGGTGGCAACCCTTGAACGGTGTCACGCACGGTTGGTAGCGGATCTGAACTAACGAACCAAAATGGACATTTGGGAATTGTTTGTATTTGTGTGTATACCAAGGAGGAATTTGGAGGGGGTTATGAGTTGAAGTCCCTGCCCATGCAAAGTAAGATACATGCTTCATATTTGTAACAAAGGGCTACTCCAGAGCAAAATACCACTATGGAGTAGCGCCAAAACCTATGCTTTCAATGCATAGGAAACGGACCTTACTCGTAGCGCCACTCACTAACGTTGGCTACATGTAAAGCGAAACGAACTTGCGGGTTTACATAATTCTGTGCAGCTAAAATGCAGTCTGTACAGATCGAAGGAACACCGGAGGTTGTTACTTCTGTCCTACTGTTGCCAGCGCTGGCGCATGACCGATTGAGTTTCGGTAGTGACGTTATGTAGCCTATCGCTAGTGACGCTTGTGTCCCTGCTATTCGACTGCGTATCACTTTTTTCAAGTCTTGGCGCTACTCCCTAGTGTGTTTTGATCCGAGGTACCCAAACGTTGAAAACTAGACAGGCTCGAGAGCGAGCTTCCTCCTTCACAAAAACTCTGGCGGTTTGCCATGTCGATCAAATGGTTAACGGTTTTCCTTGACGGTTGCCTTTCAGTCTGCTTTGAGCTTCCACTGAATCAACACCAATTTTCCAGCGTGCCCAAGCTTAGGGATGGCCGTGAAAAGGGATGCACTCAGTTTCAGCAGCTTCTGCACCCGGAAATTTTGGCGGTTGGTCTATCGAATTTCCTTCTGCCTTCCAGGCTCGTGCTTGACTCTTATTCTCCTATCGATCATCGGGACAGCACTAGTAGTTCCAGCGGAGCGACAGGCAGAGCTCGAGCTCTACCAAATCCGTCTTCGGCGAAGCCAAGCTTTTCAAGAAGAAATATTCGAAAAAGCCCGAGAGGTCCAGAACCTTCTTGGGAAGAATATGAGCAACGATCAAGTCTTTGAGTCAATCCTCACCGTGCTGCAAGGCCTGTTGAAGAAGGTCGAGCGGTGCGCCAAGGAGGAACGTTGCAGCTTGTACCCACCTGAACACGAGGAGAAATGGGGCTTCAGTAATGCGTTCTTCTTCGTCTGGTTCGCCGTTTCTTCTGTTCTGATCATCGATCTGGATGCGACGGTAGACATTACGCGCCTTTTAACCGTCTTCGCCACCCTCATCGGTATCCCCGTCTACGTAAACTCGGTCGAAAACGCCGCCGAGGCCATCGCCGAGATTGTGCAGACCGTTTACGTCAAACATAAACCAGACAAACGGAGCGAAATCGAGGAAATATACCGAAAAGAAAACAACCTGCCCGACATCGTACCAATGTTTGACGACGAAGGGTCGGAAGACGATGAGAGTTCCAGAAAAGATTCACTTCTAACCATCGGTGACTATGTGCTATTCGGTCTTCCCCGCTACATTAGCATCAAACGCAAAGTCGAATCTGGGAAGTACATCATAAAAGCGGTCGACAAGCAGGCATACTTTCAGCGGCAGACGCAGCAAGAAGAAATGAGGAACAAAGTCAAATTTCACTATTCCTTTGGTCTGGCAGCCTTCTCTTCCTACCTTCTTTTTGGTGTACTGACCGTAGTGTGGCTAGAAGAATGGTCAATTCTGGAATCATTATCGTTCATAATTACGAGGGTGTTTACACTGGAATCAGATATGATGCCGAGTAAGTTAACAATTTTCATGATTTTTTCTTGCTTTCTGAGAACCGCCGGGAGTTTTGTTTATTTATTAAGTCTAATACCGGCTGGCCGACCAGGGCCAGAGTACACGATTCTCTCTTGGCAACATTTCGACAGATTACGACAACCTTCCCGTGTGGCTCAAGATCAGCCTAACTCCAATTCAATCCCAGAGAATGATAAAAGTTAGTCAACAACTTTAACGAGCTATACCAACAGAAAGTTTCTGAAAGGTATAGATAAGCTATGTTCTAATAACTTTTCTGGTAAAGTTTGTAGTGTATATCTTCCTATTTCCCACAGGTCAGATATATCATGACAATGAGTTGTTGTAGAGGCGATACGATATCGTATCAGCGTCCAGAGAGGATGATACGAAGCCGTATCAACCTCCGCAGAAGTTTATCGAGCACTTTTTCTCAACTACTGAAAAGTAGAACCTGACCTCCAAAAAGTAAATAAAGGACATCACTTTCAGAAAGAAAAACAAAACAAATATATAACCTGAAATGCACTGGTCACGACAGTAGTCATTTTCACATTTCTATAGTAGGCTAGAGTTGCCATTTCACTAAAAAAAAATTCCCTATAAAAGTTGCAAAAAGTCCCAACTATAAAAACATTCCGTTCGAAAGGTTATAATAGTTAACATACCTCCATCTCGGTTCATATCAGAATAACAACCTCGGCAGCCATTTAAAAATATCAACCTGGACTTCGGCTCGGAAGATATTTTTCATAACCTACCTCGCCTTCGGCGCGGATAGGTTAGTTTCAATGACCGTCTCGGTGCTATTTTCCGATATGAACCTCGATGTTTGAAGTTAACCTTTAATAGTGATTTTGCAAACGTTATGCATAACAAGCATTGCCAGGAAGAGCCGAAAAAGTATCTGCTGACTTTTCTGATATCATGACGACAAACAAAAAAGTAAGCAACTGTTTTTTCCGGTGGTATTTCGGCTCTTCTTGTTCGCATAACGTTTCAATGCCTAACGTTTGAAAAACATAACAGCTAACACCCTAGGTTTTACCTGTTAAAACTAAGCATTCTTGGGTTGTCTGTTATTAAACTTCTGGTAGTGGGCAGTTCAAATAGCCCAAGATGACACCTGATTGTCCTGCCACCTTTTATGAGAACAGCTGACTTGTTTTTATGGCACTTGCAGACTCTGACTCAAGTGCCATATACCGATCGCAATTCCGTCGGCCGGGCGGTCTGCTCGACGATTGCGAGTTAGGGTACTCCCAGATGTGCTAGGACGACGAAATTTGGCAGGCATATTAGGGACCCGACCCGACCAAACTAACTTGGAAACAATCCGTTTCCCGATTCGACCATCTCGGGTTGAGTGGAGGGAAGGGGAATCCAGAAAATGGAGTCATGCCCATGCGCAACTTTCGAACGGGTCATCGGAATCGAATAAACTTAATAACCGAATAGAAGCCATGTCTTTGATGGCCCATTTAAGGTCTGGACCAGATTCGACATATGTGGGGGAATTGAGGTGAGGGGAGGGGGGGGATCTCGTGCAACGGTTAGATTGGAGGCAACGGTTAGACCAAACTGACTTGGAAATAATAATTTTCTCGATCCGATCGTCGTGCGGGGAGTGGAAGAGGGGAATCCGGAATACTGAGTCATGCGTAACTTTGGAACGGGTGACCGGATTCCAGTGAAATTCAATAATTGAACAGAGGACATGTCTCTGATGTTCCTTTTCATGTCCGGACTGGTCCGACAACTACTTGGGGGGGGGGGGGGGACCGGACAATATGCCGACCACTTAGACTGGAGACGGGATGGAACTTTGTGAGAACAACAAACAATTGCTCCAGATAAATCATTTACAGAATCGGATTGGTTTTGGACACTGTGGGGGGAGTTGGAGGGGGGGGGGGGTCAAGAATTCCGATGACCGCAAGTTAAGAGACTTCCAGATGTGCTAGGACTATGAAACTTGGCTGAAATGTTAGAGATTTGACAAAAAAAAAAAGAAATACTTTTAAAGGACACCTGAAAGAAGAGTACCAAGTATCTTCACTATCTATATTACTTCCGTTAACATTGCCTGCAGAAAACCCAATCCAGATACGAAATAGTGTTTCCAAGCTATGATTTTTGCTCCATTTCGCATCTGTCCTTATTTCAGTACCGAACAATTTAGAAATGAACAAATGTCTCCAATCAACCCTTCTTCTGGAATATTTTTTACCCAGTTAAAGCACAATGGACACTTCTAATGCTTTACTTTGTATTAAATGCTTCACAAATAAACATTTCCGACTTCCTTTAGAAGGCGCTACGAAAATCGGCCGTTTTCTTGTCATCCCTTGTCTTTACCTCTCTGGCATTTCGGCGATCCAAATCTTAGGAGCTGGGATATCGTGGCAGGAAATTCAAAAACTCCCAGCAATGCTTGATAGAAAAGGATATATTTGTAATGCCACCAAAGTCAAGCCGCAGATGCAGTTTACCGGATTGTTCTAGTGTTTCATCAGAAGTTCCATGGCTTAAAGTGCCTATTAAAAGTTTTTCTTTGTGGAATAGTGTTGTGAAGCTTGATTAGCTTGCTTTATAAAATGTACCAGAATATGCAATAAGGTTATAAAAAATAACATAGCAACAAAAATCATTCAAAAACAAATAACCTATTAAAATCTGAATTATATAAGCTGATTTATGCATAAAATAAAGATCTACTAAGTATTATAAGAAACATCACTTTTATCTTTGTCCAAGCTAGTAAATCGAGCATGTTACTGGCCCAAAAAATTACGCTTTGAAATATCGCAGAGAGGAAACTGTTGAAAAAGCTGCTGATCAGGGGGGTAAGCATTGTTCCTAGGTTGTTAAAGAGTGAGATTGGGGTAGTTTGATGTGCCCATTGAACTTTAAGCTCAAACGCATATCTAGACAAAATTCCAATACGATCCGACCAGCGCTGTACAAGATTTGAATGAATTGCGCTTTTCGTCTTGGAGTCCGCATGTGCAAACCTCCGGAAACGAACATACCTATCTTGAAAAGGTCACGCTCATGAGAAGAATGCTCTCCGTGGTCATGTCTGTAAATGCATCCTCCATAGTGTGTTCAAATATGGTTTCATTGTTCAGGTGTCCTTTAAGCAAAATATACATTTCATGATTCCCATCTCATGAGCCCATGATCATTTTTGCCTCAAGGGTTTTGCTTACAAATGAATTTCTAGATCCCTTAAAGTCCGTATCGTAACATCGTGATCGTAAATCGTATCGTAAAAAAATTACTTTTGATCAAACAATACATTTCGGCCCATTATCATTTGTGCCACAAGGAATTTGCTTAACGTGAAATTTCTAGCACCCTGAAAGTGCGCATTCTGAAAAGCGAAAGCTTTTTTTGACCTCACGGGTTTAACTTACAGATGAATTTCTAGCGCCCTTAAAGTGCGAATCATTACAGCCAAGTGCAAAAAATACTTTTTACCAAACTATACATTCTCGTGGGCCCTTGGTCATTCTTAGCCGCGTTCGATTCACTTTTCAAGTTAAATGAGATCGTCAGTCAGACGTTTTATTTGCGATTCTCGGTTAACTGGGAGCGTTCGATTTATCAAAGTCGACCTGAAGGTTGACGAAAAGTTGACTTTCAACGACGGGGAGAAATTGTCAGTTGTCTCAAGTTAACCAAGAAAGAAGGCGGAAGTTTCAAATATTGTGAATCATAGAGAGATTGCAGCCTACACAACGAATAGAGGCAACCCATTCGAGAGAAAGAAGAACTATGCAAATGTAGAAAGGACAGTTGTGACTGCGATGCAAGAGATATATGAAATGCAAAGGGGGCATGTCGTAAATGTTGAAGAATAGCAAACTTGATGTCATCATTATCATGAAAATCTGGAAGGGTTGGATTGACTACGCGGAAGCCCCAGGCGTTTGGTAACCTGGAAGGTGAAGCATGGCTTTTACTTCCATGGAAACTCTTTAGCGAAAATAGAATTATACGATTAAGGCATAGTCCAATTAAGATTTATAGCAAGTCCCTGGCTCAGAATGATAATCAAATGCCGATAATTTAATTTCAAAGTTGAAAGTCCTATACTTCCCAATGTTAAACTTTTTTGTTAAGATCCCGTGATGATGGTGTAGCAATATCCGTTTTCTCGGGTACGGTGCAATCTCTCTATGGAGTATAAAGAGAACATTTCTTCAGATTTTGCCAGGAAGCGTTCGATTGGCAATTCTTTGTTGACTTGCTCAGTCAGCTTCTTACTAAATAAAACAACAGCAGAGAAAAAAGTCAACTCTGTGGTTGACTTCCGCTAGTCGAATCGAACGCGGCTCTTATCTTCAGGGTTTTGCTTACAATGATCAGAACAAACCCACGAATTGTCAAATCCTTACTTTCATCCTCCGAACCAGCCCTGCAAGGGCCGTATGAGCTTCTAGCTATTATTCCATTTTAGCTCTATTTTAATCTATAAAATTCGAATGTAGTCTTACTTATAATAACTGTTTTCATTATACATAAAATTTCTGCATGTTTTCCAGTAGCTACTTTATATATACACACATACAACAAAATTAAAACCAAAAAAAAATATAAAATAAAACCGTCACCAATGTGAAAATCACAATTACATTTAAGCTTTCAAATTCCAACGGATCAGGTCAGCTAGGATACCCTTCCGGGATATTTCGACCCTTCATGACAAGGGTCCTCTTCAGGCTGTAGACTAAACTTGTCCTTTTTTAGTATTTTTTTGAATTTAATATATACACATTAAAACTTTATTTGTGTTCACGTGAAAATTCGTGCGAATTCGTGCGTTTGCTGTGATCATTTGCAAGCAAAACCCTTGAGATAAGAATAGCCATAGGTCCTTGGAAATCACGAGAATGTAGGCTATTGTTCGTAAAAACTATTTTATTTGTTCTTTTGGACGTGATGATGCGCACTTTAAGGGCGCTAGATATTCATCTGTAATGAAGACTCTTGAAGCACAAATGATGATAAGCTCATTGGAATCATGAAAATGTATACTTTGCTCAAAATTATAGTTTGTATTTCAAGAAATCCAGTTGCAAGCAAAACCCTTGAGGTAAAAATGATCATGGGCCCTTGGAAATCATGAATACATATCGTATGGATAAAGTATTTTTTGATTTTTCGGTAAAGAAACGCTCTTTAAGGGTGCTAAAATTAGTTTTTGAGCAACACCCTTGAGTTAAAATGTATACTTAGCTTAAAATTTTTTTTTGTACTTTGTGGTTAGAATTAGTACTTTAGGGTTAGGATTAGTACTTT
Organism: Branchinecta lynchi; assembly: GCA_023053575.1. Classification (NCBI taxonomy): domain Eukaryota; kingdom Metazoa; phylum Arthropoda; class Branchiopoda; order Anostraca; family Branchinectidae; genus Branchinecta; species Branchinecta lynchi. The sequence continues at coordinate 18,217,114 of JAKZAP010000008.1, forward strand.
AAGGGATGGTCGGATCTGAGAAGTGACACTGATGAAGAATCATAGCTGACATATCCGTTGTAAACATTGTTTGAATAATTGTTTCAAAGTCAGCTTGGGCTCAAAGAATATTTTTCTAAGCCAATCTTGTCAAGTTTCTAATGTTCAAGTGAAGTTTCATCGCCCTAGCACATCTGGAAGTATCTTAATTCCTGATCCCCGGAATTCCCCCCCCCCACCATCTCCCCTCACAGTGCCCGAAACCGGTCCGGTTTTGTCACTGATGTATCTAGTTCTTGTACTTGTTCTTCCCACCAAGTTTCATCCCCTTCGCTCCAATTTCAGCGTGTCACAAGATTACCCCCCCCCCCCACATTCATCGGATCCGGTCCGGACTTAAAATAGGACAACCCAGCCACGAGGTATTTCCAAATAACAAGTTTTGTTAAGATCCGACCAATCGTTCAAAAGTTACTCGTACCTCAAGATTTACCCTCCTTCCACTCCCCCACGATGGTTGGGTCGGAGAACTTACTATTTCTAAGCCAATCATGTCATGTCTCTAATGTCCAAGCCAAGTTTCATCGTCCTAGCACATCTGGAAACACCTTAACTCGTGATAGCCGGAATTCCGGACTCCTCCCTCTAACTCCCCCCACAGTGTCCAAATCCCATCCGGTTATATCATTGACGTATCTAGTTCTTGTGCTTGTCCTTCCCACCAAGTTTCATCCCAATCCCTCCACTTTAAGCGTGTCCAAAAATTTCCGGTTCCCCCCTCCGACTCTTCCCCCCACATTCATCGGGTCCGGTCCAGACTTTAAATGGATCATCCGAGACAGGAAATCTGGCCAAGCATCAAGTTTCGTTAAGATCCGATCACCTGTTCCAACGTTATACATTCCTCAAGATTCCGATTGCCCCTCCATCCACTCCCCACGGTGGTCGGATCGGGAAGTTGACTATTTCCAGGTTAAATCTGGCCGGATCTCTGACTTGCCTGCCAAGTTTCATAGTCCTAGCCCACCTGGAAGTACCTTAACTCCGCATTATCGGAATTCCGAAAACCCCTCCAACTCCCCCTACAGTGCACGAATCCGGTCCGGTTCTGTCAACGATGTACCTAGGGCTTATGCTTGTTCCTCCCAACAAGTTTCATCCCGATCGCCCCACTCTTAGCGTGTCATATGATTTCCGGTCCCCCCCCCCCCACGTTCACCGGATTCGGTCCGGACTTGAAATATGACATCTGAGACATGACTCTTTCCAAATATTAAGTTTCATTAAGATCCGATCACGCGTTCGAAAGTTATGCATGTCACTAAATTCCGGTTTCCGGCTCCCCTCCCTCCCCCCACGATGGTCGGATCGAGCAAGTGACTATTTCCAAGTTAGTTTGGTCGGGTCCCTAATATGCCAGCCAAGTTTTCTCGTCCTAGCACATCAGGAAGTACCCTGACTAGCAAACACCGGACTGACCGACCGACAGACCGACGGAAAAGTATGGTATTCCTTGAGCCCAAGCTGACTCTGAAACATATATTCAAATAATGTATACAACGCATACGTCAATGACAGCCTGACGAGGACCCTTGTCAAGAAGTGCCGAAATATCGCTGATGAAGTATCGTAGCTGACGTATCCGTTGTATACATTATTTGGAATATACGCCTTTACTATAACTGAAACTTTCATTGCAGGCGAGCGCAAAAGTCCAGCCGAAGCATTCGCTCTACGAGCTTGCGTCGTTATTTACTCATGGATCGGTTTGTCTTTAACGGTGGCCGTCATCAACCTTACCGATTTCACGATCTGGGACCAGAGGATGAGAGACACGGAAATAAAATCCATGGAACTGGAGGTTGAAAAAAAGAAGGGAGGGAACTCAGAGCTGAACGAATGGAAGAAAGTCAAGCTGGAAATTCCGTAAAAAGTTTAAAGCCTGAATTTTCATTCTATGGGCTTAGTAAATCCAAACATCGGAGCGTGCAATTTGTCATGTAAAGTAGAGGTATGCTTATTTGAACACTTTCATTTCCGTATTTTCTACAAAACAGTCATATGGAAAGGAAAAATTGAAAGGACGCCCTAATTTAGCCGAGCCGTAGCCGACTCAAACTGAAAAATACTTCCCTCCATCCACTTAAAGGGTGACTTAAAATATACGTAGCTCCGTTCTGGAAAATGTAAGCTTCCAAAATCCCCACCTTTCTCTTTAGTTTCGTTTTGCGCCTACGAATTTCTAGCGCTTTTTTCTGCCGTGCCGAGTTTTGCCGGTCACACAACGCAAAGTTTGCCGGAACCACTGACAACTCTTTCACACGAAAGGATATAAGAATCTTCTGTTTTTGAGTTCTTTTATTTACTTATTTTTCCCACTTTTTAACCACGGCGGGTTCCCTTTTTCAAATGTTTTGCGCCCAGCCGCCGTGTCGGAGAGCAGGGAGGCTGGATAGAGTCGACAAGCGCTAACAAGAAAATCGCTAATTTTTAGGTTGAAAGTAATGGTATTTTAAAGTTATTTCTGATCCATTCCATAACTGAACGATCATTTAAGAGTTGAGCTTTCACCAGGAGGCCGTTGGTATTATCGTTCCCAACATCGGATCTGAGCTAACCGAAACTTTCGCCACGCAAATGTGTGTGTTGAAGCCTCATGCATACTCAAACGAATTTTACGGCATATAGTAGGCCGGACATAAAGTTGGTCGGCGCCCAAGTTCAGCTATGCGGCCAATACTGTCAGGATGTCGTGTGCTCCCACGACGACCTACTGTACATGCATAGCCTTAGTGGTTCATTATGGAAATCGGTGGTCAATTCACACTATCGTCTGCAAACTGAGCACACTCTAGACTATCAGCCTCCTATCATACAGTTCGATTGCTCAGCATGTTCAGAGTTGTTTGGAGGCGAAAGCCTTTTCTGTTGCTTTTTGTATTATTGTACACCAGGCCTTACATGCCACCCGCTCTAATCTTATTCTGAAAAGTAGAGGTAGCCCAAGGCCAGGGATTTTAGCACCACTGGCGACCTCCCGAGCCCCAATTGTCCAAAACGAAGCTAAAGTGCTTATCTGTTGGGGGTTGGGATTTTGATAGGAGCCCATACCTTTGTGAGCTCTTGTCATCTTGTCGGCCTTGGCTGTGGTATCCTTCAAATGCTCGTGGAGCGCGACTAGCATGTGTTTTTCCATTTCAAAGAAGTCGTCGGTGTCTCTCTGTGTACTCGATAGGACTATCTCATCGGTCGACTTGGTAAAGGACCGCCAGAAATCTTCTATTTTCTCTTTTTTGTTCTTTCCTCGGACTGAGAGCTGAAAAAGAAAGTGAAATTCGGTTATTTGTAATACGATGCTAACTTGAACGGTGACAAAAGAAAATACTAAAACCCATACCAATCAACCGTATTCCGCACTCAGTTTGATTAAATGTTCCGGCGAGATTGCGATCTGAGATAAAGCTTTACCCTATCGTCTCTTCCTTTATCTGTAAGTCCAACACTTTATTAAGAAATTTAAGGCTCTACTTCCAGTTTTTGATGGATTTCGCTTGAGCTATTAGTCCGAAGAAAAATGAAGAAACATGCAAAGTCTTAAAAAAACAAGTCAATCCGTTAGGCCGGTGAAGCTCAAACTGAGAAGGGTTTCCGTTAAACCAAATTTGTGGCTCTCGCCGGTTTCCGTTAAACCAAATTTGTGGCTCTCGCCGGTTTCCGGTCGAACTACAGCCGACGCTCGTTGGAAGAAAACGACGGAAAGAACGGAAGAAAACGACCCCTTAACCGACGGCCCGAGTTCATCACACCATTATTTATTCGAAAACAGTTTTTGCCGGATTCAGGTCCAACGGATTCCAACGAATTCAGGTCCGATAATATTTTAAAAAGTGAACTGAAAAAGAGCCTAACTACTGCACTTGCTCTCAACTCTTTCCTCAAAGAGCATCTTGAACTTCAGGAATTCCTTATATCTGACCTTCAGGAATCCCTTATAAGTGACCTTCAGAAATCTGCATGCATTTCCCCTGTGTCTCCAGTAAATATTCCCGCTCCATCTCAATGCTCCACACCTACACCACCACAAGAAACCTCAAGCCCCTCGACGCAAGCTTTGAAAGAAAATCCTACCGGTTCTGAAATAAATCCAAAAGCTGCGTCATCTGCTGTCGGTGAATGTGTACATATCGCGACCTCGACACTCGGTACTCCGAGCCCTCCGTCGGATACTGATGCTACGTCACCAGCAGTCAGTGCAAGCTGTGCAAGTGTGGTTAAATTTACTGAAAACGAAGCCCCGCAGCGTGAGTGTTTGCCGTCCGCTTCTGATCATGCTGGAGTTGCGTGCTCGTGTGAAGTTTGCTCGTTTTTTTCGGGTGAGAAAATAAAAATACTGCGGTTCGTACTAGCGATTCGCGTAAGAGAATTAGAGAGGACAAGAAAAATCGCCCGTGTCGGTGTCGGGACCCACCAAACCCTAGTCAACGCCTAAATGTGAAACCAGTCGCGTGCAAATTTTTTCCGTCGGGCAAGCGCAATCGTGGTAGTGCCTGCAAATTTCAGCACGTTTCGAGCGCACGTGATATTTGTAGAAAATTCAACAGTGGTTGCTGCCTGCAACCAAACTGCAAACTGTTACACGTACGTTACCCTAACCAGTTTTCAAGTGTTTTTTCAAATGATGTTTTGTCTTACCTACTATATACACCAGTTTGAACGAGGACTGGCACATAAACCAAACTACCGCCATTACCGTACGCCTCCTATTAGTACACCCTTCCCACCCCTCGAAACGAATCCCCAGCGCTTTTGACAGCTGATTTTTTATCCACAAAACCCCCAATCCCTCCGTTATTTCCCCCTCCGTCCCTTCAACTAGCCCCACCGTTGCGTATTCCACCTCCAAATCTTGCTCCGAATGCACAAACCCCGTTCAGACTGATGTAAGTACTGGTACTCCTACTCTTGTAAGTGCTTCTAATTATCGTACGTAAATTAGAGACGCAAGATATAGTTTTTCAGCTGATAATCGTTTTTTGCCCTTACATTCTGATGATTTTCAAGAAAATAGCAATAGTGCGCGCGGTGAAGATGATTTTACGTCTGTTCCTCGATGCCCTCCCGTGCACGGCCCGATTCCGGCCCCCTGTCATGTAATGTATTTTCACCATCTGCTAAAACACCAGCGAGGGTTCTTCCCCCTGAGAAGTTCACACAACCCACTATCCGGTCTACGACAATTCCACCACATCCCATTTCCACCTCCCCGCACCGTCACCCAAATCATGTAAATACTGATAAACTATTCAAGGGTAATAAACCAGTTAAACTTCGCAGATTACTCGTGAGTACTCTGATAAAAGATAGACGTTTCCCTCTTTCCTTTATTGTAATGCGGAGAGCTTGAATGTGGAGAAAATGACCCGAGCTCCAGCTTTGTGCAATAAGTGAAGCTGATACTATTTGTGTTACTGAAGTTCACAGACAAGATCCGTGCCTTCTTAATTTAAATGGTTACCGACAGTTTATTAAGCTCCGTTCTAACGATCACCCCCTCGGAAAACAGGGTGGAGGAGTGATGATTTCTCTGGTGTCCGTCCAATTACTCTTACTTCGGTATTTAGCAAAGTTTATGAATCAACTGTCGCGGAGTGGCTGAAAAGTCATTTGTTCCATCAGCTTGATGCTCGACAGTTTGGAAACATACCCAAAAGATCAACTGTTCATTATCTTGTTAGTTTGATTGATTTTATTAAAAAAAAATTAGACATGATAAATGGATTAATTTAAAAATTAGACATGATAAATGGATTAATTTAATCGCGATAGATTTTAAAAAAGCTTTTGATTTAGTAGACCACGATGTTTAAATCCGTAAATTGCATAAGAAAAAAATTCCACATTTTATTATTGATATTTTAAAAGATTTTTGACAAATCGGAATCAAGTGGTCAAATATCAAGGTGTTTATTCTAACCGTAGTGCATTTTTTTGTGGTGTGCCGCAGGGCACCGTGATGGGACCAATGTCCTTCCTTGTACTTATTGATGATATTGCAAAGGAAACAGATGAGAGATGGAAATACGTAAATGATTTAACGTTAGTTGAGATAGTTTGGAGAAAAATGAAAGGAGCTGCAGCAACCCTTCTCCAGGATGTAGCAGTTGAAGCTCGCATTTCTAATATGGTCGTCAATACGGATAAATCGGCCATAGTTACTTTTTCTTTCCTTAAGAGACGGCCAGAGTTTCACCCTGACGTTGAGGATGGCCTAGTTGTGCCTCAAATTACACTTTTAGGGGTAACCCTCACGTCTGACTTGAATTGGAAGAAAAACACCAACCAACTGGTGAAAAAGGCAAACGGAGCGATGTCAGTCATCAAAACCCTTACCAAATTCAGCGTTCCTGAAAAGCAACTGGTCTTTCTGTATTGTACTTTTGTCAGAAGCATCTTGGAGTACGCGTGTCCTGTATGGCATTATTGCCTGACAAATGATGATTCGGAAGCTCTTCGTATTATTTATAGAGGGCCGAGGATGCCTTATTGTTATCTCCTAAGTCATTTTGGACTTCAAACTTTACATGAAAGGAGGAAAAAACTTAGTTTAAATTTCGGTCTAAGTTCAATGGAAAACCCCACTCTACTTCTCTCTCCTCCCGCCTCCTTTCGAACCTGAGCGCCCACGGCCAGAGAACTTGTGCTGAGCGAGTTCCAAGACTGGCTCCCCCCCCCCGCGTTGCCGCACTGAGCGATATCGGAATAGTCTCGGCCCAAAATTTGTTGAGGTTTACAAAAAAACACTACCGCAAGGGTAGTCCAAGGGTAGTAATAATAGTAGTTTTTTTTTTTTTTTTTTTTTTTTTTTATAAATGGAGGATTATGATTATTGTTGTTTGTATACCGTATCATGTAAAGGTTTATAGTATGATTAGTATGTATGGTATACAGATAGTAGTATCTTGTTCCGATCTGCTGAAAGTTATAATTTGACGAATACGATTATTTTTTATTTTACTTCATCTGTTGACTAAGTAAGTACGCTTACTTAGCGTACTACTGGCACTGTGCCACGATTTGTGCTTATGTTTTAAATAAATCAATCAACTACTTTTCCAGTGACAAAAGTCGAAAGCTTGAACAGAATCGTTCGCTCCCAAAATTATAACACCTTCTCCACTAAATACACCCCCCCCCCCCCCCCCGTGAACTTGACCAGTATTTTGACGCCAAAATTCGAACGTGCCTTTTCGAGAGCTGCTGTCAGAGAAAGACACAATTACGATCTTACATAAGTATGCTATCACTGGCATTTTGGACCCCACAAATCCGCTACAAAAACTTCAACACCACAGAATAACTAATACAGGTAACACGCAACAAATATTAATGAAATGTGAACTCCGCTGATTTTTTTTTTTTTTTTTTTTTAGCGGGCTACAGGAGAAATAAGTATGACCACTAGCCATTAGACACGAGACTGCGAAACCATAGCTTGGTTATGGTTACCTTCCATTGATTGATTGATTGATTGGTTACCTTCCAAGAAATTTTTCATCTCAGTGACGGTAGATCAACACAACAACTGGTCCTTATCTTTGCCCGTTATGCGGAAAGATAGACGAAGATGTGGAACACTTGGTTTGTTCTTGTAGTGAGTTTGGGGATCCAAGGAGAGAAGTTTTTGGTAAGGAGGTTCTTCAAGTGGGGTCTCTGAAAGATTTGATGGGTAGTAAAGTGTTACAAGAGTTGCGTCGGTTTTCCAGATTCCTGAAGACTGCCATGAAGCACCGTGAACGTTTTATTGTAGATTGATGTTGTGGTAGGGATGGGTATTAGTTTGTTTGATAGTTATCTGAGTTCTTAGAATTATGAATTGAGTGTTGAAGATTTGGAATGGTAAATTGCAGTTGGAGTCCTTATTTATTTTTATATTTTGTCCCGTTATGGCCCAAAGGTCTTTTTTGGGAATACATACATACATTCATTCTAAGCCGGTAGGCTACCTATAATTTTAGCCCCTTTGACAGGTAGCTGGGAATGGATAGGGTAGTTTACTAAAAGAAATAATGCTGTGACGAATTCGGGGATGGGCCATAAATTTGGTTTAGTCGACACCCCTTACACAATTTGAGCCGTGTGCGGCTAACAAGTGTTTCATCCAAACTGATACAACGTTGGCCGGACCGAATGTGGGATCAAATTAGCAACCTTACAAAGAATGATTTGTTACTTACATCATGCTCATACTCAACGAAGACGTGTAGGTTATGGTCATGCTTAAACACCGGGTGTGATACTAGTCGCTGGAGGAATATTTCATGAATGGCAACGGTTTTCTTGAATGTTGCAAGGTATTCACTGAAAAGTAGAAATACAATTAGTTTTGCAATATCCGACCACCACGACCAAGCGGAAGGAGTAACTATTATTCACGACAAACTAAAATAGTAATTGGCATATTCTTCTGCATCTTTTGCAATTTAGTAATTAATTAAAATTGGTCTTTAGCATTTTTTTTATTTTAATCTTCTTGGAAGGGAGGAAAAATGATACCATTTATTGCCGCGAAACGACGCCGTGGGAGGACCAACTTTGCAAGTAAATGACGGCGTTCATAACTTTTATATGTTCTGTAAAGTTTGCCGCTCCGATGAGAATTGTGTATTGAAAATCATGGGTTGTTACACAGAGCGTGTTCCATCCTACTTACCGTAGTTACTATGCACAAAGTAACGAATTCTGGCTTTTTGGCGTCAAGGCTGGAACACAATTTCTCTATTTTCACCAAAATATCGTGCCAACGGGCTAATCCGGCCAATCACATCACAGGAATTCGTAGTTACCATGCTCCCGAGCGAGTTGAGCCGATAGTTACTATTAGTTACTATTCTAGTAGGTTGGAACGGTAAGCGTAGTAGCCTTTCACGAGGTTGGAACGAAAATAGTAACTAATAGTTACTATTGTTAAAAGGGTGGAACACGCCCACGGAGTCTGTTGTGTGGTTCCATCGACAAGAGTGATGGGAATATCTAGGACTAGACAAATCAGCATATCTCCAGTTTCCTGAACACTAATTTTCAGGTTTATTTAGGAATTTTTATTTGGATTCTTCTCTTATTGGTCGACATTATCTTTACGAACAAGTTAACTGAACCGTAAAACACTAGAGGAAGGAACTGCAGGTTTAAGGAATAACTTTACGAACTTTCGGAACGGCTTTAGGCTCGTTACGAACGTTATCTGATCCTTTTCAACGTCACAAAGCGCACTTACGCTTCAAGCTCTTGCTTCATCTTCTTAAACTCATCAGCTGACATTGATCCTTCACCTTCTCCGAGCTTCTGCAGTTTTTCCCTTGAACTTTCAAAATCGGGTCGTGGTGGGGCCGGTGGTATCTAGAAACAGAATAGAAGCATATATACAACAGATTTTAACTGGCCATATACGAAGTGAGCACTCCAAGCGGATTAGTCTGTTTGTCACCCTCGCCCCATTATAAGAATCCACAGACATAGTATTATCGACCAATAAGGTAATGAACGAAAATGAGAAGCTTTCAACTTTTAAACTGAAGGGCAGTGGAAAACTCTCGTCCGGGAGGTTCGCGCTTTATTTCTGTGGTAGGAATATAAGCAGAATTTAAGGAACACGTCGATGACGGTAATGTTCAGTGGGGGAATAATAAAAACTAAACCGCATGGTGGCTCTGTAGCCTACTAAAGTAAGATAATTTTCAGTCACGCCCGTATGAGCTCCTTGCTGCCAAAAGCGTGTTGTCCATAACAAACAAGCAGGTTTCAGATATACTACAGTACTTAAGTCCAGCTGCAGATGGTGGCCGAGCTAGGGAGAGCTTCCACTGCATTGTCATTGCGTGAGAACGAGAAAGTTTGCCCAACTCTCCTTATTATCCTCAATTTTTAGGGTTCGTCCTCTCACCCCCCCCCCCCCCCACCCACCTCTCGGTACAAAACCAGAACCCCTACTACAAGATCCAAGCTAGGGCGAGCTTCCACTACATTGTCACTGTGTGCGAACGAGAAACTCTGGATAAGAAAAGTCTCAATCTCCCCCGTTCTTGTTATCGCCACCTGGAGAGGTCCATCCTCTTTTGCCTTCCCGGTAAGAAAAAACAACAACAGAGCCTTATAACCTCACGATCGAAAATTCCGGAAATATTTATAAACATTTCCGGCTCTAAGTGAAAAGAAAAGCCCTCGGCATCCAATCTCAACCTCTCCCAAATCATGTTTTGTCTCTTCTTTCGGGTCACTCTTTGCGTTTTGCTCTGTGATTTTTTCTTACTTTGTCAGCAAGAACACCTCGGAATGTTCTTCTATCACGGGTTCTCGTCTACAGAAAATAATTTCCCTTTTACCAACTACAGGAAAGTATTGCAGCTGTATACCACCGAAGGCAACTCCGCGCTGCTTTTAGCCATGTGCGACGAAGGACTAAAGGAAAACTTACAATATAGCCAGCATATTCTTCGTTTTCTTCATATCGATCATGAAGCCAAATGAACTCTTCATGTTGCCGCACAACGGAGAATTCAGGTTTCTTGAACTCTCTCATACTGGTCTGAAATAAAAGACATGGTAGTTCATATTAGCCTAACTGAAGATAATCCCACAAAATTCAACAGAAAGACACTAAGGAAAATACGACTATGTACTCGTATTTAGTAGTAGTAGTAGAACAGTGTTATTGAAAATTAACATTTTGTTTTCAATAGCACAACAAAAGCGGGGCTCGCGAGGCTGTATGAGTTCAGAACAATAAATTGAAAAGTAAGTGATTGTCACAAGTGCTCTTCAATCAATCAATCAATAATCCATTTAAAAACCGTAGGACGTGGCCGATATTTGGTTTCTCTTGATTCTAGGGACAAATATGAAAAACACATATATGTAGGCTACAATTGCAAATTAAGTGTGTCGTAACAGTCATAATGTACAAACTAGCGTGCAATAATTAAAATCTAATAAATTTAAAATACTCTTCTCACCCGGCTTCTGGCTATACACATTCATGCTATATACGCAATAAAAAAATAAATACAAAAAATTGCTGGTTTCGCACTGACGTGAGCTACAAAAATCTTGCGGAAACGTAGCGTTAGCTCTGCATAGAGAAAATTTGCACAACACAAGAATACGATTCATGTCCATTGCTGAGTTTGTATTAGGGTAACAAAACTCGCAAACTGATACAGTCTACAATACAACATACTAATCTAGACAGATAGATAGATATTTAGTGCATCAAAGCCAACCAAGGCCATCGAACCAAAAACAACAATAAGAAAAAATATATAGAAAACTTCCCATGTGTGCTAACCCTATCAGGAGGAACCTTCCAAACAGTCAAAGAGCCTGGAAACGTTTTCTCTTCATTTCTCTCACGTATATAAAGTATT
>JAKZAP010000008.1:18228612-18367526 GCA_023053575.1 Branchinecta lynchi
ATGAAAGTATTAATATATTAACATATGTAAACCGCGAAGACATACTTTTGCACATACGCAGATGGGGTCCGAAGCAGACACCTTGTAGATCGTTACGGAGCTACTGAAATTTTATATTCGCCGGATAATCTGCACACCAAGATTGGTGCTGATGCCTTCCGACTTGGTGCGCATCACGGACTCATCCGGCTTCTTCACTGAGTGCTTTTCAGTTGTTGTCTGTGATATGTTGTACTTTCTTTACTTCTTTTCTTTCATTAGTCCACTATCTTAAAGCACAAGTCTTACTAGAAATGATCTTTTCACGATGAAATGGCTCAGAAATATTATTTCCAAAAATTACCATTACTTTCCACGAGAAAATAGCTATTTTCTTGCCAGCGCTTGTCGGCTCTATCCAGCCTCTCTCTCTCCAAAACTGAGGCTCGACGCAAAACATTTGAAAACTGAATGCGCCTTATTCAAAAACTGGGAAAAACCAAGCAAAACAAAAGAAGTTCAAACAGAAGGCAGACCTGATGGTCCACCATGTCTTCCAAAATGAAAAATAATACTTTGAAGCTTCTCATATCCTTATTTGTGAAAGTCGTTGACGAACCTTGAAGCCTTTGGCGAAGTTTGCGTTGCGTGACTGTCAAAAGTAGGCTAGGCCGAAAAAGCGCTAAGAAGTCGTAGGTACAGAACGAGACAATGGCAAAAGGAATGGATTTCAAAAGCTTATAATCTTACAAAGGAGCTGGGGATAATATGAAAAGCAAAATAAGCAAGAGGGTTCCTTCAAATCTGTACATTGGACCATAAATAAATATTATATTATATTAAGTGTTACGCTTTCATCAAAACTTTCCGTTACACTTTCATGCCGAGGGAACGCACGATCCCTCACGGTGTGACAGGAAAATTCACGACGCGATAAATGATACAATTTCCACACAAAATAAAAAAAGAAGGGTCCATGTTAGAGACACGTAGCCGGCTAACAGGTCTTGTAGATTTCTGTCTTCGCCTTATCGAAAATTTGTATTTATATGTCGTTGATCACTTCGCCAGATCCATTAGCCAATCCACCCAAATTTCCGGTATAACCCAAGGTCCAGGTTATCAACACGTGTCAAAAGCTCACCAAAACATTCCGGTTTGCACCACGCGGCTATGAAATTTACTTCAACATTACCCCAATTTCGATACATAAACTGATTTCAGAGAAAAACTTGCTGCAAACAAATTTCCGTTTTTTGCCTGATTCGGTGCAAACTACTTTTTCCGGCTTGAATATAATGTTCAAATGTGGATTCATTGTGCCTCTTTACCGGCAATTTTCCAGTCTAATCCTGAACGGAATATTTACGAGGGTAAAGTCCCCTATACCTCTGCAAAATCTTGTCCCTGTACTTTATCTGTCAGTAGTCCACCCTAACTAGAGATCAGCAAGACGACACGCCGACAGACATTGACGAATCAGCAACTAAAGGTAACACAACTTTAAAGCAATCGTCGGATATAAAGCAAAGGTTAATTATGGGAAGCCTGACAGAACAAAAAAAATCGACCAATCTATAAAGCATCTGTATCAGCCAGTTGGGGACACTCACATTACCACACACTTCACAAATCCTGATGAGACTCTCATAATCCTGTATAAGTTTACGAGCTCACCTCCACTTCAGGTTACATTGCTTGAGCTGGAGATCCTTTGCTATTCTAACATCACAAATTTCAGAAAACTAGCTCTACCCTTCTCTTTTCTGGCATTCCAGCCGTGTCTTTGGGGATCCCAAAATGTACATCTGTCCGTCCGTGTGTTAGAACGATAACTCTCGAAGGAGGTGAGATTTTTGTTCAAACTTGGTACAGGGATTCTTTGCAGGTCAAGTTCGCAGATGAACTTCGTAGCCCCATATTTAGGGGTGGGAGTTCAAATTAAGGGTTGAAAAAAATAATGTTTAAGGGCAAATAAATTATTCGATTTAGTGTTAGTCAATTAAGTGTTTAGAGACAATTGAATTCAAATTTGAAACTTATTGCTTCGTCCGACAAATAGTTTGCCCGGAATCCGGTTGAAACCAGAAAATTGCTAAAAAATCAAAATGTCATCTGAATTAGATTAGAGGTTCGTTATTGGCGTAAGGAGACATGCTGGGTCCATTTTTCCACTTTATATTCTTGACTGGACAGTAGTTCAACCGGAATCCGGCCGAAGCCGGAAAATAAGTGAAAGTGAAAGTTTTATCCGGAGTGATTAGGTTCGACCTAAGGGTAAGGAGACATGCTTAATTCGCTTTTGAACTTCACTTTTTTTGTCGGACAATTAGTTCACCTGCAATCCGGTCAGAGCCGGATTGCAGGTGAACAGTATTTTTTATGGCACTTGCAGCTCCGCTCAAGTGCCATATACCGATACCGATCACTTTTCGGTCGGTCGGTCGGTCTGTCGGTCCACTCTTCTCGAGTGGGGTACTTCCAGAAGTGCTAGGACGATGAAACTTGTCAGGAATATTAGAGACTCGACCAAACTAACTTGGAAATAGTCACTTGTCCGATCCGACTATGGTGGGGGGAGGGGGAGGTGGCGGAATCCGGAAAATATGGGCATGCATAACTTTCGAACGGATGATCGGATATTAATTAAACTTGATATCTGGAAAGACCTCATGTCTCAGATGTCTCACTTCAAGTCCGGACCAGATCCGATGAATCTGGGGGGGGGGGGGGGGGGGGGTCAGGGGGGAACCAGAAATCTTGTGAAACTCTCAGAGTGGAGCGATCGGGATGAAACTTGCTGGGAAGAACAAGCACAATCTCTAGATACACAAAACTGGACCGGACTCGGACACCATAGGGGGAGTTGCGAGGGGGGTTCCGGAATTCCGGCGATCCGAGGTTGATGTACGTCCAGGTGGTCTAGGACGATATAACTTGGCAGGCATATCAGGGACCCGGCCAGATTAACTTGGAAACAGTCAATTGCCCGATCCGACCATCGTGGGGGGAGGGGGAGACGGCGGAATCCGGAAATTAGTGGCATGCTTAACTTTCGAACGGATTTTCGGATCTTAATGAAACCTGATATCTTCAAAGACGTCAGGTCTCAGATGTCCCATTTCAGTTCAGAACCGGATCCGATGAACCGGGGGGGCGAGGGGTGAAGGGGAGAACCGGAAATCTTGTGACACGCATAGAGTGGAGCGATCAGGGTGAAACTTGGTGGGAAGTACAGTCACAAGTCCTAAGTGCATCAGTGACAGAAACGGACCGGATTCGGGTACCGAGGGCGGGGGAGGAGGAGCTGTATGGGGGTGTCCGGAATCCCGGTGGTCGTGAGTTAAGGTACTTCCAGGTGTGCTAGGAAGATTAGCTGGAGCATTAAAAACTTGACATCATTGGGTTAGACATCGTCACTTCTCCGATCCCACCGTGCCTTAAAGAACTCATCTTAACCGCAAAGTGCAAAAAATACTTTTAAGCAAATTTTACTTTGTCACGATCGCCATCAGCACATGATCCTTTTTGAATCAAGGGTTTTGCTGCTTAGAAATTGATTTTTAGCACCCTTAAAGTGCGCATCTTAACCGAAAAGGGAAAAACAATTTTTTGACCATTACTTCCATCCTCTGACCCAGCCTTGCAAGTTTGGCGCATCTTAACCAAAACGTGCAAGTGCCATATGAGCTTCCAGCTCTTGTTATTTTAGGTCGATTAAAGATCCGATATCTTGGGTAAAAATAAACGCTGAAAATACATTCTCACTGGTCAAGCAATTCGCCCAGAATCCTGCGAAAACACGAAATATCTGGTTGAAGGCTTGATTAAAAGTAAAATAAGTATAAAAGTATATAAAAGTCATCATTAAAACTTCGAGGAAGGTTGTTACACTGGGAATAAACACGATGAATAGAGAAACACTTTATTCTCGCCTTGGATGAACCCAATTATTAGATATTCTTTTCGGTGACAAGTAATAAATAATGGATCTTGAAAAGGGGTCTGCAAGTTTGCGGATTCTCGAAATATGTCAGACCCGATTGTCTGTACCAAGAAGTTCAAAAATATTAGTTGCGTTTTTGCAGATACCATGGTATTTGATAACACGGTAACAGGATCTGCAATTAGTCGTTTTTGCAGTTACCGTGGTATCTGATACACGGCTGATCTGCAAAAACGACTATTGAAGAAATTGTACTTTTCACAAAGAAAAACTGATATCCAGTAACAACACTAAGTGCTAAACAGTTTTTGCAGTTACTGTGGTATCTGATACACGGCTGCTCTGCAAAAACGACTATTGCCGTAATTGCACTCTTCGAAGTCATTCCCAAAGAAAAACTGATATCCAGTAACAACACTAAGTGCTAAACCCCACCATTTTATTTAAAAATTTGATGAAAGTGAGATGACTCTTCAGATACCGCGATCAGTTACCACGATAACTGGCCAGATACCGCGATAACTGCAAAAACACCTTTTGACCGTGGGATCAGGTACTACGGTAACTGCGAGAACGACTTTAGACCGCGGTATCAGATACCATGGTATCTGCAAAACGCAACTATTAAATTTTGCGGATCCCATCTTTGGTCTTTTTCCCTATGGAGTGTTGTTCCAGCCGAAACTGATTTCAGCTAGTTCGTGACTTTTAGTTTAAAAGTAAATAGATTCCTGAGTAATCGCTGCTCACCTCTTTTCACAAAAATCCCATGTCCAAGATATTTAACACACAAATTCCAGAACAGAGCAAACAGAGAAGTTCCTGACAGTTCAAAAGTTCCAAACAGAGCCAGGTACAACCGACGAGGTCTAGCAAAAATCTACACAAGTTTTTGCTCCGCCTCGCTGGTTTGTACCCTATTCTCAGGAAAAAAGACACCAGTCGAATGCGTTCATATTTTTTTCAAATATCACCGTTTTCTTCTGTACCTTCCTCGTCGTATTCGCCGAATCATGCAGAATTTTTTTGCCTTGGACCCAACTGTCAAGCTAAAAGAAATAAGTGAAGATCTTGTGCCATCATCCGACCGCGTTCCTGCCCATTGCTCAATGCGCCTGCTAATGCAGTAAATTTATTGTTCTTTTCGTGCATCGTTGTGTATTTCTTGTTTTGCGTTCATTTTCTTTTGCTGTTGTTGTAGATTTTGTGTACCTACCCACTGTATTTCTTGTTAAGCGTTCATTTACCTTTTTTTTTGAATGTACTGTGCAAATGCCTTATTACTAGTCTACATGTGATAAATTCCTTCATTCATTTATTCAGAGTGATCGCCCCAGGTAGTGTAGCTGCAAGGAAGCCACACAAGCAGATCTATGCACTCACTCACCTTAGTGTGAACTGTAAACTTGACTTTATCTCGCTCACTCAAGGCATCAGAAATGTCGACTTGAAGACTGCTGTCAGAAAGGTCGACAGTATCAGATCTTTCAGGCTGAAAGAAATCTAGGATTAAAGGTGTGCTAATTTAAAAATATCCGAAGCTTCTTACCTTCCGTTACAAAACAAAGTAAAATTCCTTCAACTGTTCCCATTCTTAGCATTTTGCTCTAGGACAAAATTTATGTATTTTGGTATCCGACGAGGAAGTCTGACTCGCAGCTGGTCGAAAGGGTTCAAAGACGCGCGACCAAATTCGTACCGTATCTGCGATATTTACCATACGAACGCAGACTGAGAAGCCTTGATCTTCCTTCGTTGCAATTCCGGAGGGACAGAACTGATCTGATCAACACGTTTCGTATAATTAAAGGTATTGATAATACTGATTCTTCTGAATTTTTCCAGTTTAGTCATTATTCAGCTACCAGGCAGAATTCCTTGAAGGTTTACCAGCCTCGTGTCCAAAAAAAAGTGGGTCAGTGTAGTTTTGTTAACAGGGCTTCCAAGCTTTGGAACAATTTACCAGAGGAAGTGGTCACTATGCAAAACTTGCCAGCTTTTAAGACCGCTATAGTTGGGACCACGTTTTATGAAAACATGTATATGTTTTAAAGAGTTATCAAATCTGGATGTTATTTGTTTTGTGTTGTATTAGTATTTACCTATTTTTTGCCACTTGAAGTGTGTTTATGTTTCTTGTATTATGCGACAAGCCTTATGGCTTACTCCTTTACTGAATAAAATAAAATGACAAAATATTAGCAAGAACAAATAATCTACAGGAACCCGTCTCCCTATCTCTGTAATACGACCACGCAGAGTCGAATGGTTGGTGGCTAGATGGTTGGGCCATTCTCTAACCAGAGAGGTGGCTTCCAAATCGGCATTTCATACCACCATCGACTTCCACTCTGTGCCTATGCTATCTGGGAACAATTAGGAATCATAGGACTGTCAAATATTACATAGAAATGAAGCAAGTACTTTAGTTAACGAGAGTGAATCCATGAACTTTCTTACCTTGCTCAGCATCACAGCAGATTCTCCATTAGAATTCTGCATTGCTTACTATCTAAAAAAGAGATAACTTAAACCAGATTCATTCCAGTTCAGTTCAGTGCATGCTACTTTTAGAAAAAGCTGACTAGTGCTAAAGAAGAATTTAGATATTATAAATGATTGTACTACACTTGGGGAAAGATAGAGGAGGGAGCATGTGGAGAAGCAGTCTTCCACAAGCCATGATCTCAGGATACCTTATGCCAAATGCTGAGTACCCAAACCCAATAACAGAGTAAGTCAGGGTCAGGGAGGTTACCTACAGGTATTTGCATCTGGAATAGGGTATCCAACAATCAGGGTTTTTCCTAGATGGGGGGGGGGGGGGTCTTAGTAGTCATGACAGCAGCATCATGTCAGTGTTGCTATCCAGAATAAAAGTCATTAGTTGCCACAAGCACAGCATACTGCACACATTGCCCTTTATGCATTATTCTATTATTCCTAAAAATAAGTGCTGGGTTTAGGTCAATGGATAATTTCGATCACACCAATGAACGAAACAACACACATTTTTCATTCCTACAGTTCTAAACATTTTTTTTTAGAGCTTAGAAGCATGAAGAGAAACAAACAACAGTGTTATATTAAAGGAGGGTCATCGTCCATCAACCTCAAGTTGTGTAGCCTACAGATTGGTGGACAAATTTTAAGACAAAATTTCCAGTGTCATCCCTACAGTCAAGAAGTAAAAGCTTACAATTTCCCATTCTACTCAATTTGGTCCCAAACTACTGAATTATTCTGTATTTTCACTGGTTTGAAACTCCTGTAAGGGGATGGTTCTGGTTATTAACAATAATGATTTTATCATCATGTAGACTAAATTGCAGGCATCTGGCAAGAATATCTGGGCTACGGACGTTCTGTACTTCCTAGCTAAATATTTCTTTAAGCCCCAGTTGACTGTGCCAGTTCAGTCTACCACAAATCCTTGATTCTGGAAAAGCCTATGCCAAATGTATAGGCTACCCTATGCCTAACGCTGGATACACTATGCCAAATGGTCCCATAAAATATTTATGACTTGAGTGAAGCTCAGAAATCAACCAATCAGAGTTCATCTAAAGTGAGGTAGGTCAGGGTTAGGGTACTAACAGCTATCCAGCATTTGTCAAAGGATATCCAAAAACCAGGGGTTTGTGGT
This sequence comes from Branchinecta lynchi, assembly GCA_023053575.1. Taxonomy (NCBI): domain Eukaryota; kingdom Metazoa; phylum Arthropoda; class Branchiopoda; order Anostraca; family Branchinectidae; genus Branchinecta; species Branchinecta lynchi. Next base: position 18,236,184 of record JAKZAP010000008.1, read on the forward strand.
AGAATGGCACAGTCTATACAAAATGCTAGGTAGTCTAGCCCTATATCTAATGTTTGGCATATCCTATTCCTTAATGCTGGATTTGCTATGCCTAGCGCTGGATATCCTATGCGTTGAATGCCTGTTGGCGCCTCAAGCCTGACCCACCTAACAGAAAGTAATTGTGATTGGTTGATTTCTGAGCTTCACTCAAATCATCAATTCTATTTTGTTGGGTTACAGCATCCAGCCTAAGATAAGATTTAATTGCACAAAATGTGTCAACAAAAGTGTAATCCAGCATTTGGCATAGTGTATTTAGCATTTGGAATAGGCACAGTCAGCTTGGCAAAATTACACAAATGTAGTTACCAAACTTTGAGTTTTGCAGTCGGGCTTATACAGGAGGTGTATACAACCTCGAACCTGGCCTGAATAGGTTAGAAGGAAACTTCAGTGCAGTCCTAACTGTCAAGAAGGAAACCCTGAATGACCTAGGACCTGTTTAGAACTGCACAGAAGTTTCCTTGTTTAAGGCTATATAAATTCGAGGTTGGATATCCCTCCTGTACCAGAATCTTTCTGAAAGCAGAGAGGCAGATTTTAGGGTAGCCTATTCAGAAATCAGAGGTTTGACTACTGGAGCCTAAACTATTTCAGTCAGAATTTAGCCTGCTTATTCCATGACCCGCTTTGGTTGTCTTTATCTCACCACAGAAACTTCCAAAAAGGGTAAACAGTTATCTCAAAAGAAAGCCAGCTTCTTCTTCTTCATTGTATTTTTTTTTCTGGGGTAATAGCATGCAAGCTGCATTGCCAGTACATGAATTTCTGCGATGACCCAAACATTTTCTGGGGACTTTGTTACTGTTACAGCTAATCACCCTAATTTTGTTACCTTTAAATGATTGTTGTTTAACCGTAGGTACTTGGAAAAATATGAAAGCAAAATTTCATAATTGTTAGAAACAAATATGAATTCTGTATAGGAAAAATACTTAGTGTTTTAAACAGAAAAGATCTTTGTCTTTTTGTCTTTCAGACATCAACATTGATTCTCTTGTACTGTAACAATGCGGGATGCCGTGACTTCATTTCCGTCTCAACAGTATCTAAACATCTAAATTAAAAAAGATTTATCAGTGAATGTGATTTTAAACACCCATCTTTAACAGATCTAACTAGTTTGGACAGGTTGTGGTGGGTCTAAGGCACATCTAAGCTAGTAAACTAATTCTGTAGGGTGCACACAGAATGATATGCCATAGGTTCCAGTAACCAGATGGACTCACAAAAGTGAAAAAAGGATAAGTACGTCAGGTGTAAGGTGCATAATAATTTAGTATTTTGGCGAACTGGCAAATACAACCTGAATACAACTCTACCATATTCTGTACTGAACAAAAATCAGAAGAAGACAAAAAGAAAGTAGGAGCTAATGTTTGAAAATTCAGCTCATGTAACATACCTCTGCTTGGATGTTGGAGAATCAAAAGAACAAATATCATAAAATTGGGAATCACCTCCTCCTTCGAACTCGGATTCTTCTATTTCTTCCTGATTCGTCAAAATTTGAAGTACAAAACCAAGTTGGAAGTTGAAAGTCAGCAAAGAGTTGCGCCATCTAGTATTTGAGCTGGTTTCACTCACCGAAAGTCTGCTTCTATGTTAGATGGCTCGCGCACCACCCTTTAAATTTTTTTTAAATTTCTCATAATTACTCTTGATGCGGGATATTTACTTTTCAAGTAGTGAAGGGTTGGAAAAACTGTTTTTTTTTTTTTCTTTTAAAACCTGATGTCATCAAACGTTGATCGATTAAATATGCCAGAAGAACCCTCCGGAAATCAAAGTCTCGTATAAATACGTACAGTTCAATTACACTCCAAAAATCTGTCATAAAGGCTCTCTGCTCCCTGTCTGCTCCAGCCCAGAGCTCAGTGAGTTTTGTATTTTGTTGTTACAAGTGTACAGTTTAGGCTATTATCCTAGCCTAATAGCATACTAGGATATATATTGGATGGGCTGACTGTGCCTGGAATCTGGTAATGGCTGATATTTCTGGATTATTATTCAGTTTCTGCAGTAAGTCTATTACAATACAGTGTTATCTGGTTATCCTATGTGTTATTTGGCTAAGCTGAAACAGTTGTATTGTACTAGCCTAGGCTATTATGAGGCTATTGCAGTGCTGCAGCCTAGTTCAGTTTATTTGTACCAGTCAACCACAAACCCCTGATTTTTGGATACCCTATGCCAAACGCTGGATATGTCCGATATGTCTAGCGTTTGGCATACCCTATGCCTAACGCTGGATACACTATGCCAGGTGCTGGATACTGTAACCCAGTAAAATATTGATGATTTGAGTGAAGCTAAAAAATCAACCAATCAGAACTCCTTTCTATTGAGGTAGGTCAGGGTTAGGTTACCAACAGGTATCCAGCGTTTGGCATAGGGTATCCAAAAATCAGGCATTTGTGGTAGACTGATTTGTACCTCATAGTATCTCGTTTGTATGTTGGAAATGAAAACTGGACTAATTGAAGGAGATTTCAGTTTTGGTACTACCGGTTTTGGTACTTTTAGTATGACAAGGGACTGCAAGGGACTCCGTAGTTTATTCTATAATTGCCAGGATTTGGTGTGATTTGGTGGTTATAACCAGGTTATAACCGGTTATAATAAATCTCAAACTTTGAGTTTCAACAAAATTTGGACATGAAGTCGGGTTTGTAAGCATTGAGAATAGCATCCTAGCAGCTAGGCTACTAGATGCTATAATCATAAATGTTTCCAAAATTTCCTCCTGCACGCCTTTCGTAAATTCTCTATTTTCTGGAAGGGGTGAGTCACTTAGCTGTAGTTCTAATCCAATGCTAGGCTTGGGATTTAAGAAATATGAAAAACTAGAATCTGCTGACTGTGCCTGGATTTGAGAAACATAAAAAACTAATATGAGCATGGAAATGGTTAAATTTGGCCAGAAAAAGCCTCCTGGGGTGCCCACATCAGCCCACATTGATGTTGCTCCATCTGGTTATAATGTTTGAAAATTCTTGGGATCTTAGTTTATCCATGGTACAAGATAAAATATGTATGGGAAGCAGTTAAATTTACAGGAAACACACAAATTGAATAAAGAAATTTTTTGCCTGTCGCACTCGATTTCATTTATTTAGTCTTCGGCACAGGGGCATCATGACTGTGGGGGGGGGGGGGGACTACTAGACTCAAGTATAGGAGGAGAATCCTAATCTGAGACATCCTGATGCAGACTTAATGTGGCTTTATATCATATATTGAACATAACAAAAATAATAACGCTTGTCTATTGAGCCAAAAGGCTGTATAAGATTAATACATGTTACACTTCACAAATACACTATTACACCTCTAGGAATAATATGCTACGTAAACTAAGCTAAACTTTCATTCCTGAGACCAAATCCTTTAGTCACATATTTACAAACATCTACCATACACTTGGGGTTCGTAGATTTCAGGATATGGGGAAGCGATAAGAACCCACCCCCAGCGAATATTACTCTCAAATGCAAAAGCTCTTGGCACTCTAAGAGGAAGTGGTTCAAATCCTCCTCTTGCAACTTTCAAAGCTACACCTGTTTCCAGAAGCTATCACAAGCTTCAACTGGTATTGCAAGAAACAGCCATCTTAACTGAAACTTAATTTTGTTTGAAGGGTCAAGATGTGAGACAGAATTCTAGACCAGCTGCTGAACCTAACAATCATGAAGTCTCTCGAAGCAAGGGTGAAGGATCTCGAACACCTTATTCTCACCCAAGCTGAAGGACCAGTTAATCCTGCCAACTGTGCTGCAAGTGTTGAAGGTCTTCTCGATTCTCTTCTTATTCTGTATGATGAATGTTTTCAGTCATCACTTAGGAGGGAGCGAACAGTTTCAAACTTTATTGAAACAGGTGAGTGTTGGATTACTTGGACTGGGCCTAATGGTAATGGTGCTTTAAAACATGGTAAAAAAAACCTAGCATATGTTGTGAATAGTAGTGAGTGCGAACTATGCTTTAAGTTGAGTAATTCTCACCAAAGCTGTTGTTCTTTTGTATTGTTTCCTGTTTATTTGTCTCACTCCTGCACCCTGTTAGACCCAGGCTGGTATTGGACTAATTGTTACAGTTTTGCATTCCATAACTATCTAAGTCCATAACTATATCAAGTCATTCGGAATTTCAAGAATATTAAAACAAATTCAAAGATCACGATGGGATCCCAGAAAGTTAATATTTGATACAGACAATTGGGTCTTGTCTTCGCCAGGTCCAGTCTTCGCCAGACTCCTTGGACATTTTTACTATTAAAATTTAGAAACAGATTAAGGCCAAATACCTGATCATCTGAGAAAACCAAGTTCAGATATGGATTCAGCTTGAGTGTTTATCCCTATATGACGTGTCTGTTTTGACGAAATTGATCGGAACTTCCTGCCTTACTTCTGCCAAATTTCCAGTTTCCAGCTTTTCTGGCAAATAAATAAATCTCAGAAACGAATTCAGCATATCTTCCTTACCCAAATCTAATTAAATTCAAATAAAACTTTAAATTATAACAAATTTTCAGGTTTTAGTCGGATTTCGGGCAAACATGTATGTCCAGGTAAAAAATGATTGTCATACATAAATTCAACATCTCTTCTTACCCCTAACTTAGACATCTAATCGCCTTCAAATAAAACTTCCACTTTTAACAAATTTTCCGGTTTTGGCCGGATCCTGGGTGAACTACTTGTCCTGGTAGAAATGATTTTTCACATAAGTGTTAGCATGTCTTCTCATCCGTTAATCGAATGTCTAATCAACTTCAAATAAAACTCTTACTTTTAACAAATGTTCTGGTTTGGGCCGGATTCCGGGCGAACTACTTGTCTGGCAAGAAAAGGTTTTCATAATCGTGTTCAGCACGCCTTCTTACCCTTTAGTCTACTATCTCATTAGCTGTTTACCAGTATTTCATTTGCCCCTTAATTTGAACCCCCTCCCCCACCAATAAATGTAGGGCAACAGAGCCCATCTATGAAGTCGACCTTTCCCTAGACCTAATAAATCCTCAGACCAAGTTTCATCAAAATATCTCATTCCATTCGAGAGTTATCAGGCTGACAGACTGACGGACAGACGGACAGCTCTTGCGATGTCATAGGTATCCCTCCACTTAAGTTTTGGGATCCCAAAAACAATAGCGTACAAAGGGAGTTTGATTTTTATTACGAGAAAGTATGCTGAAGAGTAGACTCTTCGCTGATATTGAGTTCTTGAATTATTACTTCCACTTTTCTGTTTTAAAAACAGCTAATTTGATATTATGGTAATAGTTTAGAGAAGTGTTACAAAAATCATACCTCTTCTGTAGCATCAAATACATGCATACTATGTCGGGACAGACAGACAACCTGAGTGGCTGGTGTTCTATTTAAAGTGTATGTCCATCTACCTGGTCAGTTTCTTGGCCCTAGCCTGTTATCTTACTGACGAGATTCTGATTCCTGGAAGTTTTTACGATTTTGCTAGCAACTGCTATTGGTGTAACATAACTAGCTTCTGACCCTGTAGGAAAGAAATACCATATCTGTTTTCATAAAACTACAGCTTGGCTACAAGAACGACAGAACTGGGTTCCATCTCGGGGTGCAAAATAACTATTTAATTTACATCTAAAGTGGAAAGACAAGAAGTTATACAGATTTTTCGTCTAACAAAACCTCATTCTTGGAATTGTATTTCCAGTTCGACCTCTTGTGGAGAAGTTCAAGACCCTTCGACTGTCACGAGATGATTTTGATGTGATAAAAGTGATTGGTAGAGGTGCCTTTGGTGAAGTATGTGTTGTAAGGCTACGTGGAACAGACAAAGTGTATGCTATGAAGATTCTGAACAAGTGGGTGATGCTCAAGCGAGCCGAGGCAGCCTGCTTTCAAGAAGAGAGAGATGTTCTTGTAAATGGAGACAGACGGTGGATTACGAATTTGCACTATGCATTTCATGATGATCATAACCTGGTAAGAATTCCTAGCCCCTTTATTAATTAATTAATAATTTTATTACCCATCGCAATGTATAAATACACAAAAAATGGAGTAGGAAAAATAAGGAAAAGCTACACAATACACAAAACTACGTAATCAACAACACATTCTCAAGTATTTCAGGATTCTATGTGTGCATCTTAACCACACAGTGTGAAAATATTTTTGTCCCACTCAAGGTTCAACAGAAAAGCCAACTTACTTTTGTGTCATTTAATGACATACACTGAATAATTTGGATTCTTCTAAGGGATTTTTTTTATCATCCACTATCTGATCTGTCTATGGCTTTCAGAATATGCCGTTCCCAGAACGTAAATTCGAATATGACGCGGGAATTTTAATATCAACACAGACGCGGCTTTTCAGTGGGCAGTGGTGAGCTTGGTGAAGCCTGCTTAGTGCCTGAAAAAAAAATAAAAAAATCATAAACCTTTCTGGTAAGGCATATCGTTGACTGGCAGTCGAAGCGAGCAGTCGCAATTTGGGTTTAACTTTATTGTCAAACGTTTCGGTTGAGTTTCCAACGATCCATCGTCGGTTAGCGCTCGACCGTTGGATTTTCCGGTGAAGGTCACCAACTGTGACCGTTGAAAATCTTTACCAAGCTTGTGTTTGTGGAATGGCGCCAAGTGAAGGCAATGATGAAATATCTGCTAGTCTGATGTACCAGCCTGCTCTGAATTTTTTGCAGAAAAGTCTTGACTCGGGTGTTGATCCTACTTCAGTCAAAAAGTTTGCTGCGGAATTTTTCACTGCTGAAGCGATTGTTGCTGCAAAAAAGTTATTGTGGACTCTAGCTTTTCCCGACGAGCTCCCTCCAAGAAGAAATACACATGTCAATCATATATGTGACATTATCGATGCTTTCCGTCGTTGTGATGATTTGGACGTTGCTATTCCCGACTTCGTCATACGGTTTCCAAGCGAAGTTCCAGTCGTTCCAGCAGTTGCGATTTCCGTGTTGACTAGCCAGCTAAGTTCTGTTGCTAATGACGTCCGCTTCATTGCAGAAAGGGTCGCTACCCTTGATCGTTGCGCTGCGGTCTCCGCACCTGTCGAGACTATGACGGCCATTCAGTGTCTGCCACCCTCCGATACGCACACTGTTATTGTAAATAATATCCCTTCCGATCTTCTGAACATCGATTCCAGGACGCAGCACATAGACACCATCGAAGGTAACGAAGGGATCACGAATGTTAGAGCCAACACTCAAAGAAACCGTCTCATCGTCCATACTTCAAGTGCTTCTTATGCGGAGGTTGTTGCGAGATCGTTCACTAAGGGTCTGCCAGAAGGGACTACGGCCAAAGTTCTGTCTCCTAAATATTTTGGTGTTGTCCGAAGCGTTCCAGCCACCATAACCGCTGATGCCTTGAAATCCCTTATTCCTGAAGCTTGTGAAGTCCTGGCTATATCTGACTCGCGTTCATTCAAAATCGGTTTCAAAAATCAAGTTGCTCTCCTTTCGGCCATCAAAATCGGGGTGAAAATAGGGTACGAAGTTTTCCGTATCCATGAATTCCACCGAATGCCAAAGCGTTGCTTTCGCTGTCAGTCACCAAATCATGGCATAGCCCAATGCCCGCATCCGTCTGACTCGCCAAAATGCGCGCGTTGTGCTGGTTGTCACAGTTATAACAAAGACTCGCCTTGCTCCCTTCCTCCGAAATGTGCTAACTGCGACGGCTGTCACGTTTCCTTCAGTCTCAGATGCAGTGTAATGAGGAAAGCAGTGGGTATGGGTAAATAATGAATTGTCAGGAAAAGAAACTCCGCTGTATTTCCCTAAATGTAAATGGCACAAAGGACAAAGATCTATTATTTGATGATTTGCTCAGTAATTCGGACATACTTTGCCTTCAAGAGCATCTTCTGTCAACACCTAGCAGCGAAAGCTTGCGCCGATCACCTGAGCATTTTGTGTTCATACAGCCGGCAATGAAAACTAGAGGCCGTCCTTCCGGTGGGTTAGCCATTTTTGTTCGAGCCAGCGAGTGTTCAGCACCACCAAGACTGTTCCAGTCTGGGCGATATGCTCTTGCCGTTCAGTTGGACAATATTGTTCTTGTTAACGTATATTTACCTTGTGACCGGCGGAACATTGCATCACATAGTTCATTTGCCAAGGCTTGTCAGAAAATCAGAACACTTATATCGGACATTTCACGAAAAGGAATGAAATGGGCTCTTGTTGGGGATGTCAACGCTGATCTTCTAACTTCTTCTACACGGACTGACTTGTTTTTCGATTCTTTACCTGTAACTCACAGTCTCATTGAGAAGTCTCTACCCTTTTCATACATACATAATCGTGGCGCTAATGTTTCCAACCTTGATCATTTGATTGTTTCTGAACCATGTCTCATTGACGGTATTGTTGAGGTTGACGAGGAGAAGATTGAGGACGACCATCTGCCTCTGTCTTTCTGTTTGGTTGTCCCAGTTTTTGGAATCAGTTGTCCAAATCCCAAGAAGGCTTGGATCCAAAAGCGTAACTGGAATCGTATAGATGTTGTGCTCTACATTTCTACGTTAACTAATCTTCTCTCGCTTTTAAAAGTTCCTTTTCACCTTCTTCAGACTGGTATAGCAGCTACTACTTCATCGGTCGATATTAATTGCTATTATAGTGAGCTTGTCCATTGCTTGAAAGTGGCAGCCGATATTGCTGTACCGACTGAGAAAATTCGAGTTGGAACAAGGAAGCCTATTTGGAAAGTCAGTCCTGAAGTTAAAAAGGCGAAGAATACGGCACAATTTTGGCTAAAAATTTGGATTGCTTGTGGACGCCCAGGGAATGGTACTGTTTTTAATCTGAAAGCTAAAACGAAGCGTGAATACAAATCTTCACTTAAAAATGCTCGTTTGAATGGCTTGGATGCTCCCACTGACAAAAAAGCGTGGCAAAAGGTCCTTCGGACAGATAAAGGTTCAGCTGTACCTCCTTCCGCACTAACTACGGCTGACTGGACCAGCCACTACAGTGGGCTTTTCAGTGGTTGCAAAAAACAAATTCAGCAGCACTATGAAAATTTACTTCTTAAATACCTACCAAGGAAGATATTTCAACCCTCTGTTCTTCCCGTGACTTGTTCTTCCATCGAAATTGCTTTCCGAAAATTAAGAAGAACTGGTTCCACAGATTCTGATGGCCTTAGTGCCGATTTTTTCAAAACTGAGTGTCCAGCTTTAACACAACACCTCCAACTTCTGTTTCAAATTTGTTTATGCCAGGGTTTGGTTCCGAATAGTTTCCTCTCGGGTACTGTAACATCGGTGATTAAACGAGGGAAAGACACAGACCTTTGCAAAAGCTATCGACCAATTACAGTTTCTTGTACCATAAGCAAAATCCTGGAATACGTCCTTCTTCCAGAATTAATTGAAAAATGTCGTTTTGGTTCAATGCAACTTGGATTCCGTTCGAGCGCCAGTTCTGCGCACGCTCATCACATATTAACAAAAATGATGAAGCAGGCTACCCGCGAGAAGTCTGCTATTCATATATGTTCTATAGATATAGCTGGTGCTTTTGACAATATAACGCATTCTCAGGCCCTCTTCTCTCTCATTACTTCTGGCGTGAATCTGTCTGTTGTCAGTCTGTTAAAATTTTGGTATGGTCATTCCTCAGTAAGGTTTAAATGGCAAGGTAGCTTGTCAGAGATTATTCCTGTCCGAACTGGTGTTCGCCAAGGGGGAGTCTTATCTCCCTACATTTTCAAATCGGCCATATCTTCTTGTCTCAGTTCTTTACACCCTGCTTACTTTTATAAAGACCATGCCTTCAGCTACATAGCTTACGCGGACGACTTGCTCTTAGTAAGCCGTACCCGATCCACACTCACCAAAAATGTCTTTAAGCTGTCGTCGGAACTTCTCAAAATCGGTCTTGAAGTTAACCTTTCAAAATGTGAGTACCTGCATTTCAACCCTTCGTCAAATCGTTTGAATGCTAATTCTTCTATCTCTCTTGGATCGTTCGTCGTCAGATCAACAGAATCTCTACGATGGCTTGGCATAACATTCAAATCCTCGTTGTCAAAATTTTGCTCTTCGGTTGTTCAAGAAGTTTCTAGATCAATCCGTACCGCCTATGGGCGCATCGTCCCCAACCGGGGGCGCTATAATCGTAAAGCTTTGGGAAAATTGTACAGCACCTTCTGCGCTCCTTCTATACTATTTCGTTCTGGTGTCACTCATGTTCTGCGAAAGAAGGAGATAAAAAAGATGAGATCATGTTATTTTAAATATGCAAAGCACCTGCTCCACTTGTCGAAATTATGCCATAACCATACTTTGACGGAGAAGTTCAAAATTCAAGATGCAAGTGTTACCCTTTTGGATGTTTCTTCGTCGCTATAAAAAATCATCGACAACAGAACCCAACCAGCGCACGACCTTCTACACTGCTTCCTGGCCGACGATTGAAATTAAGTGTCTTTTTGTGTATGTTTATGTGTTTTATTTATTTTCTTCATTTACTCCGCTTTCTGAAAACGGCGGGTTATAAATAAATTACTTACTATTACTTACTTACTTACAACAGAGATACAAGCGCATAGAGGTGCCACAACTCACACGGTAATTCCACAATTTGAAAATCGATTATTCTTGAATAGCGGAACAACGAAGTAACGCATTTCAGCGGGTCTTCAAGCAAGTTTAAGTGAATAGGTGATGGGTAACTAGATTGTCCTATCCCAAGCCTTTTCAGTTAAACTTTAAAGAGGACAGTTTTTGTAAAGTTATGTGTTCTGATGTTGAGTTACAGGTTCAAGCTGGGCTCGCTCATTGGGTGCTACGTGACGAAGAGGACTGTCATATGCTTTGGGGGGGGGGGGGGGTCTGGCAAGAGCCACAGCCTAACCTTGCCAGCGCGAACGTTAGCTGATATACATGCTACCTACCCTTGCAATTGCCATATGAGCTTCCATCTCTTGTTTTCGTCCCCCCAGGTCCCCTCTCACCACTGTGGCACCTCTTTCATTTAAAATATTGACTTCAGTGTTTTCTCCTATTTTTGGCTATATAGTTTTTAGTTAAATTTTTTAGTGAGTCGAAATTGTATCAAGAAAACAAATCAAATAACCACAAACCAAAGAACGAACAAAATTGAAAAGGCTCAGACAATGCCGAGGGATGTCCCTTAGTGATATGTTACATCTAGTGTCCTCTACGTCCTGCACTACCTACCACCTGACCCTTAAAAAAAGGAACACCAAACACTCGAATTTCTCTACTTTCAAATAAAACTCACGCCCCCCCCCCCCACCCGCCCTGCTTTAGAAGCCTCATCGTGTTTGGTTCGCTGCCTGTTCAGTTTTCTGACAATCTCGTTTTTCGTCTGTAAGTAACGTTTGAATGCTTTTTACTTTTAAAATTTTAGTCATTGTAAAGAACAAAGGAACGAAAGTTGGAAGAAAAAGTAGAACTAAGGTTAGAAGTAGTAAAGAAGTAAAGATTTCAAAGTGAAAATGGAAGAGTAGGTGCCATACTGTTGCCAATGAGAGGACGATGAGGGATAAAAAAATATCACAAAAATGAAAAAATATTTGTGAGTGGATGTCAGTGATAATTTTTCACCTCTGCTTTGCAGTACATCGTCATGGACTACTACTGTGGTGGGGATCTCCTTACGCTACTCTCCAAGTTTGAGGACCGACTGCCTGAAGACATGGCCAGATTTTACGTTGCTGAGATGGTTTTAGCGATTGACTCTATCCACAGACTGGGCTATGTCCATAGAGACATAAAGCCTGATAATGTACTGCTGGATCAAAACGGACACATTCGCCTGGCCGATTTTGGATCCTGTCTCAGATTGAGGGAGGATGGGACAGTACAGAGTAATGTGGCTATCGGGACGCCGGATTATATATCACCGGAGATTCTGAGGGTAAGTTTATTCCGTCTGTTATCCCGCTTATGACGAAACACAGCGGAGCAACAAAATATATTTAAAGGTACATAGAAAACAATATAACGAGATTTGTACACTCTTTGAACATACCTTTTAACACAAAAAAAAATACAGAAAATATAAACAGGCACCTTTTAACACAAAAAAAAATACAGAACATATAAACAGGCGTTCATAATTATCAAACCTACGGTCTTTCTGGTCATTTCTTGTAAATCCTATTAGTTAATTTGTTCCGTGTCTGTGGATTTTTTAGATTTGTATTCCTCTTCTAGCTTTTAGCTATTTGGATTAATCTTGATCGATTGATTGTCTAGATTGACACATACTCCTGTTTCTAAGGGTTCCAGTTCTAGAGCTGGAGACCCCCCCCCCCCCCGATTTGTTTTGTTTTACAGTGGTTTCACTCATCCGCAGTCTATGAAAGGTACCCTAGAAGTGTTTCTATGTATCGGAATATCAGAGTTCGTGCGGTTAGCCTTTTGCCTTGTGTTTTGCATAGTTTGTTTGCTAAGTGCCTGCAAGAGATTTTCATAGGATTCATTATGAAGTAGCCTACTGCGTCTAGCTGTTAAACAGTGTATGAGCAGTTTTCCTTTGAGACCCGGCCAACAGAACTTTGGCTGACAAAAAAATAAAAAAATATATGCAGCGATAAGTAGGTCCAACTAAACACCACCTGCCGTAGTGTTGGATAGTAAAGACGCGATTTTGAAAAGTATCATCGATTGGAACAAGACCAAAGGTTTCGATGGGATCCCAAAAATGTTAATATTTGCTCCCGACAATTCGGTCATGTAGATATTCGGTCTTCAACAGACTTCTTAAGCATTTTTACTTTTAACATTTAAAAACAGGTTAAGGCCAATGGTAATAATCGGAGAAGACCAAGTTCGTATTTGACAGTGCAAACCGGATACGCCAGCTGAATTTCAACAAGTTCAGATATATTCAGATGTCCGCTTTGCGCTGTCAAATATTCAAATATGGATTCAGCATATGGTTTACCCTATAGCCTACGTCGTATCTCCTTCCTTCCTTACTTTTGCCCAACTTCAGGTTTCGGCGGGAAACCCGGACAAACTACTTGTCTGGTAAAAAACTAAAGCTCAAAAACGAATTCAGCATGTCTCCTTACACCTACATCCAACCTCTAATCAACTTCAGACTAAACTTTCAGTTTTAACAAATTTTCCGGTTTCTGCCGGATTACGAGCGATCTATACATCCGGTGAAAATGTTAGTCATATGCGAATTCAGCATGTCTTCTTACCCCCAAATAGAACATCTTATCAAATTTAAATAAAACTTTTACTTTTAACAAATTCTCCGTTTTGGCCGGATTCCGGCCTAAGTAATTTTCCGGCGAGAAAATAAATTTTATATTCGGACTCAGCACGTCTCCTTGTCCCTAAATCGAACCTCTAACCAACTTCATATTAAACTTTTACTTTTCACAAATTTTCCGGTTTTTGCCGGATTCCGGGTGAACTATTTGTCCAGCGAGAAAATAAATTTCATATTCGAATTCAACATGTCTCCTAACCCCTAAATCAACTATCTCAATAGCTTTCAAAAAATACTTTTTTTGCCCCTTAATTTGAAACCCCACCCCCACCCTCAAATATAGGGCTACAGAGCCCATCTCCGAACTTTACCTGTACTTTGAACCAAATGGTCCTCCCACCAAGTTTCATAAAAACATCTCAATCCCTTCGAGAGTTATCGTGCGGACAGCGGAAAACTTTTGCGATGTCTTAGGTATCCCTCCACTTACGTTTTGAGATCCCAAAAACGAGGGACCACTGTTCTAACTTTCTTCTTTTTCTTCGGAGAAGTAGGAATTTGTAACTGATCTGGTCACAAGTCTTTGCGACTCTCCTCGAACTCCCTTCAAAGTGTCCGGATCTGGAAATCGCACATCTACGGCCTTTACTATATCCCTCGTTTCTTCGTTTTTATGGCACTTGCAGCTTCGCTCAAGTGCCATATACCGATCATTTGCGGTTGGTCTGTCGGTCGATCTGTAAGGCCTCTGTTTTCGAGTTGGGGTACTTCCAGAAGTGCTGGGACGATGACACTTGACAGGCATATCAGGGACCTGACCAAACTAACTTGGAAATTTCCCCGATCCGACCACCGTGGGGGGAATGGAGGGAGGGAGAATCCGGAGTATTGACGGATGTGTAACTTTTGAACCAGGAATCGATATTAATGAAACCTTATATTTGGAAAGACCTTATGTCTCAAATATCACACTTCAAGTCTTGAACGGATCGGGTGACTTTTCGGGGAGTTGGGGGGGGGGGGGATCCGAAATCGTGTGATATGTTCAGAGTGGACGGGTCGGGATGAAACTTGGTCGGAAGAACAAGCACAAGTCCTAGATATATAGTTGTCAAAGACCGGACCGGATCGGGGCACTGCGGGGGGAGTTGGAGGGAGGGCTCCGAAAGTAGGATGCTTAAACATGTGCTAGGACGCTGAAACTTGGTAGGCGTATCAGGGACTCAACTATTTTAGCTTAAGAAGTGTCGATTCTCAGATTTGACCATTGTGGGGAGAGTGGAGAGAGGGGGAATCCGGAATCTTGAGGTATGTACAACTTTCGAACGGGTGATCGGATCTAGTAAAACTTGGTATTCGGAAAGAACTCATGTCTCAGATATCCGATTTCAAGTACGGACATGATCTGATCAATGTAGGGGGAGTTGGAGGGGGAGGGGGCGGAAATGGTGTGACACGCTTAGAGTATAGTGATAGGGATAACACTTGGTGGGAAGAATAAACATAAGGCCGGGAGACATCAGTGAAAGAACTGAACCGGATTCGGGCACTGGGGGGATTTGGAGGGGGGGGGGGGCGGAATTCCGGTGATTGCGATTTAAGGTACTTCCTGATATGCTAGGACGATGAAATTGGCTTAGAAATTGTTACTTCCCAAACCTGACCATCCCTTAAAGTAGGCTACTCATCTTAACCGCAAAGTTCAAAAAATTCTTTTAAGATAAATATGCATTTTCATGATCCCCATGAGCCCATGATCGTCTTTGCCTGAAGGGTTTGTTTAGAAATTAATTTTTTGCACCCTTAAAGTGCGCATCTTAACCGAAAAGTAGAAAAATACTGTTGACCGAAACATGTATATTCATGATCCTAAAGGGCCCAGGATCAATTTTTGACTTAAGGGTTTTGATCACAGATGAATTTCTAGCGCCCGTAAAGTGCGCATAATCACAGCCAAGTCGAAAAATAAAAAACTTTTTACCAAACGATACATTCCCTTGATTTCCGAGGGTCCATGATCATACTTATCTCAAGGGTTTTGCTTAAAATGATCACAACAAACCCACCAATTGGCAAATTGGTACTTTCATCCTCTTACCCAGCCTTGCAAGTGACATATGAAGTTCTAGCTCTTGTTGTGACTCGGAGCGCACATGAATGTCCACATCTTATTATATCTTTATTTATTGTTACGTTGATCTAACGTGTGAGAAGGGTTTTTGGTATATAAACAATGCAAAATTGTATACAAGCCTCATATAGGCTTTTCTTTTTTATCAGTATGCAAATGACGTAGAAACAACCAATCGGCCTGTCCGTTACGGTATGTGCTTTGAAATGAAATTTAGTTGAAATTACCTTTCTTCATATTAAATTTGTCCGATCCTTAAACCGATCGGTGCCACACGATTTTCGGGAACCCACCTTTAATTACTCTCACAATATCTTGATCCGGTCCGGATCTATAAATGAAACATTTAAAGCTTATGACCGCTACGCTCATATTTTATCCATTCCCCTCAAAGTGTTCGGTACTTTTTCTTGCCACAATGTTTTCACTACACCCTCCCCCACGGTGACCAGGTCCGATCAAGCTCTGTAAGTGGCGTGTTAGGGCTTGTGGTCGTCACGGTCCCCTCCACCCCTTCCACAGCGGCCGGATCCGGTCTTGATGTGTAAACCGACTTTGAATGGCATGTGCTCGTAGCCTACGGTCGATCAGGTTCCATCGGAATTTGTTCTCCCAATTTAGTAGTTAAGCTTGACACAAGATTCCCGATTTGTCTTCCCTCCATCTAGCCCACGAATGGTTGAATCGGTAGATGGAGCCTCAAATTTCATTTGGTCTCTCAAACGAAACTGGCTTGACCTGGCAAGTTCCGTTTAGTAACCTCACGAATGGTTGAATCGGTAAATGGAGCATCAATTTTCATTTGGTCTCTCAAATTAAACTTGTCTGACCTGGCCAGTTCCGTTTAGTAACCCACAGGAGATACATTAAAGCGTGACAACTGGACCGTGACAAAGCGTGACAGCCAAAGCCCTACGTAACTCCGTTCTCTTTGCACAAGCAGCTTCTTTTTGTTTTGCTTTCAAAGCCGTCACTGCTTGAACAAGACCAAAGGTTTCGATGGGATCCCAAAAATTTTAATATTTGATCCAGACAATTGGGTCTTTGCTTTGCCATATACATGTAACGACACGAAATATTTAATTCCAAATCTTTTTAGCAACTCTTGCAAAATGCCTTTTCTCGACTCACTTTAAATGCTTATGTTTGAGAGCTGGCCAAAATGCTTTAGCCAAGACTTGGAAACGATTTAAGAAAAGAGCACTTTATAAGACGAATGCACTCATATGTAAAAGGGCAGTCTTAAGCTAGTCTTAAGACAGTAGTGATCGTTGGATTATCAGATGTATTCGATGTATGCAGAACTTCAATATTAAAAGTAAGTGTGTTTTTCTAACCACTGTGTATTGAATGTAGGACCTAGGACCCACCGTCCGAACTCCCCCCTCCACAGTTACGAACCAACCCTTCGAAGATTAAGATCAGAGTACCGGTATAGTCTAATATGTACCAACCGCTCGGGTACACGCTACACGTATATTAGATACTCGGTTTCGTACAACAGTTAAAGTATAAACGATTAGAGAGATACTCCTAACGTAACACTAATTTAACACTGGTGGCATCGTTTTGCTGTGGAAGGTAGAGTTCCGGTTGGTTTCTGATAGGGCAGAATTTTTGACGATTTTGTTTTGAAATGGCCGGGAAAATTGAGTTATTATTAAAAGCGGCCGAGACCGTCGATTATTCTGAGGGAAGGACGGATGTGGATGAATTTTTGGACAAAGTTAGAGATGTATCGGCTTGGGACGAAGATGAAATTAAGGATCCTGAGCTGATAAAAATTGTGCGGCACAAATGTCGGGGGGTGGCGTTAGACTTTTTCAGGGCTAGTGAAGGAAAATTCACAACTTTTGCGGCACTTCGGACGGCATTCAAGGAGCGTTTCCAAAGCACGTCAAAGAAAGATCGGCTTTTGTACGAAAAACTGTATTTAGAAGAGGGGCAAGAACCTTTCAGATTTGTTGAAAGTATCGAGCTGAAGGCTCTGAACCAACTTGGTCTAGATGCTATGCCAGCAGCGAGCAACACACCAGGTTCTTCTTTTCAGCTTTTGCAGTCGCTCCTGAAAACAATGGTTCACGATCACTTGGAAAGAGGTTTGAGTGAAAAGGTTTATTTGCGGGACCCCAATTCTTGGGAAGTCACTAAGGAGTGTTTGATAAAATGATATCGCGCTCAGGAAAAGGTAAAGTTGCAACACGAAAGCAAGAGCGATACAAGGGTGTATTATAATAATAACAGGTCACTGAACGGTAAGTCTCAGCAACTAGTGCCACAGCGGGCACAGTCAGGTCTCAGAAATCAGAAATACAGTCCAAACCATACACCTGACACGAAAAGTAATAACCGAGGCCAAATTACATGGCAGAAACACAACACTAAAATTCATACCCACACCAGACAAACAGAAAACAGTAACGCATACGCCTGGGATGCTAGTGGGAAACCGATTTGTGCGAAATGTGCCAAGGTCGGGCACATCGCAAGGAATTGCTGGTCAAGAGGTCTTGAGCCAGCAAACAAAAGTTCATCGAGGCATTTAAACTGGCGAGGGGGCGCGGTTCCAGAGTAAAGAGGAATCCGGCGCCCCGCAATTTCCGTCGTCCTTCTTACATTAGTGCGTATAATTGCGCGAAGGATGCACCTTTTGTTGACGTCACGTTGTGTGGAGTACAGGTTGAGGCATTGGCGGACACGGGTTCCGGCATTAGCCTCATTAGTAGGGCCCTCTTCAGGAGGTTGCCACATAGAGTCCAGGAGGGACTCAAAGAAGACTCCACGTTGGTTAAAAGTGCGTCTGGGCACGGTTTTGACGTCAGAGGTGTCATCACGGATTTTGTTAAGATAGGAGACGAGCGCTGCGAGGAAAAGTTTTTCGTCAGTGATGCTTTAAGGATTCCGATGATATTAGGATACACGTTTATGAAGCGACATAGTTTTTACGTTGACACGGAGAGAGACTCCCTTGTTAGGAAGGATTCCGCTAGGTCGTGTAGTGTTGTTGCGGAAGTCAAGGATGAGTCAGATAGCACCATTGTTGAGCTGACAACAGTGTTGCCAGTCAAACTACCGCCGTTTTCGATAAGCAGGTTATGTTTGGCTCCACGTCGAATGTGGGATTTCAGAGAGGTTTTGGTTGTTGCAGCGGATCAGTTTGTTCAAAAGTTTCCTCAGTTGGTAATCTTAGATCAAGTTGCGACACCTGAGGAAGGGCTGGTTTCGATATATGTAGAGAATTCATCTGACGCAGTCGTTAAAGTTCCACGGATGAGTGTTGCTACTGGGACGAAATTTGAACAGAAAGACTGTGTAACGGTCAACAGCTTAGCTCTGACGTCAGAAAATCGCAGGAACTGCCGACCAATGACAGAAAGAGAGCGCGAAGCTTTTCTTTCGCAGTTCAAACTGGACCATCTACAGAAGAACTCAAGAAGGAAAAAGGTCATTGAAGATTTCCTGGTTAACAACAACGATGTTTTCGCGAAAGATGAGTTCGACCTAGGTGAATGTGACCTTGAACCATTCACTATTGACGTTGGCAACAATCCTCCAAGCCGTATGAGACCGTACAGAATTCCTGCTCACCTGGAGACATCTGTACATGCTGAAATCGAGAAGATGCTGAAGTGCGGAGTAATCGAAGAATCAAGTTCACCATGGCTGAGTCCATTGCTGATAGTACCAAAGAAAGATGGATCAAAGAGGGCAGTCATTGACCTACGGAAGGTCAATAGTCTTACCAGGAAAGACTCTTATCCACTGCCACACATAGACCAGCTGCTGGATAGACTTCATGGATGCAGTGTCTACAGCAGCATGGACGCCATCTCCGGATACTGGCAATGTACTATCGATGAAGACTCGAGACCAATCACAGCCTTTGCAGCGCCAGGCACACCGGTTTACCAGTTCAAGAAGATGCCTTTCGGTCTGTCCAACGCACCTGCGCATTACTCTAGGCTGATGAATAGGATACTGAATCACCTGTTTCGGCTAGGTATCTCAGTCTACCTAGATGACATCCTGGCTGCCAACAAGACAGACGAAGAACATTTTGCTGCATTGTCAAAGGTTTTCGAGGCACTTAGGCGGGCTAATCTGAAGCTTAAGGGTAAAAAGTGTTCCTTTTTCAAGGAAGAACTGACTTACTTGGGACACCAGATATCCAGGAAAGGGATAAAACCGGACCCAAGTAAGATAACTGCTATCGAAGAGTTAGCTTACCCGATAGTGCGGGCGAAAAGCGTCGAAAAACACCAGAATACTTCCGTATTTGAGGAAAGCACCAAAATTGGCTGAGATGTACTTTCGAGTATGCTCTTTAATATGGCTCGATTACGCAAGCGGAATTTTTCCTCGGAACGCCGCTAGGTGGCTTGAAATCTAAGATGGCGGACGAAAATACGAGTTTGTCAAAATGAGAAGACATGGCCGTTCAAACAGGCTAGTATGGGGTAATCGAGGGCACAGGTTCCGAATATGAGCTTAAAAATAGCCTAAGTTATACCGTAGTGCCGCTAGGTGCCTCAAATCCAAAATGGCGGCCGAAAATACGAGTTTGTCAAAATGAGAAGACATGGTCGTTCAAATAGGCTAGTATGGGTTAATCGATGGCATAGGTTCCGAATATGAACGAGATGTGTCGAGAGACTTGACCTCGTACGCGATGTTTACAGATTGGATAGTCTAAAGTCGTCTGTCAGAAGTCAGAGAGGCAAGGGTTCACGACTAAAAGTTGTTCCGAACACACAAATCCCATTGAAGTGGAAAGAATTCCTGCAAGTAGATGCAAACAAAACAGACTTGTTTAACCTGCTGTTCCATCCTGTCGTGAAAAGGTCTCCAACGTCATAACGAGTATATTGCACTACTGGAAACTCGTGCATAGTTAACTAGGCATTCGAAGAGCAGAACCTCATCCAGTTATGTTCACAGGAAGAGGCTGACACCCGCCTTTTGCTTCACGCTTGTGACGCAGTCTTACAAGGACATGCGTCGATTCTCATACGAACGGTGGACACAGACGTGATTGTGATTGCGACCTCATGCTTTGATCGCATTGGAGTATCCGAATTATTTATTGCGTTTGGTGTTGGTACACACCTAAAGTACGTTTCCATTCACGAAATAGTTCGATCGCTCGGTCCGACGAAATCACAGGCACTTTCGTTCTTCCACGCGTTTACAGGATGTGATACCGTTTCTTCTTTTATCCACCACTCAAAGAGGCAGTTCTTTGCGACTTGAAAAATATGCTAGGACTGACGGAGACTTTCCTTCAACTGACAAACCAGCCTTCCCAAGTGACAGAACTGCAAGTACACGACCTTGAACGCTTTGTCATGAAGACATACGACGTAAAACAAGACTGCGACGACGTGAATGAATTTAGGAAAGAAACATTTCTCCGACAAAAGACCAAGAACATGCAGAGACTTCCTCCAGCTAGTGCTTCGCTTTTACAACATATCCTTAGAGCTGCACTACAGTCAGGTCATGTGTGGAGTCGCCGCTTGGAATCAACACCCACCCTTCCCAGTTTTTCTGACTTTGGCTGGGTCAGAGGCACCGATGGAAAGTGGCTTCCCAATTGGTTAGGTTCCCTTCCGCCAGCGTCAAAAGTCTGTCGCGAGACAGTGCGTTGTGGTTGCAAAAAAGGGTGTGAAAGAAGGTGCCGCTGCTGTAGCCCACTATGCTGGTGCAAATCAAAGTGCTTTAATTGTTGAACATGTGATTATTCTTTTTACCTGAAGATTGGATTGATCTCTTTGTGTTCCTGATAAAATTATAATTCTTAAATGCTTTAATCCGTCCGTTTAGCTTATGTTGATTCATTTACAATAAATAAAGAGATGAAGAGTTAACAAGTATTTAACTGATTTTGGTTTAGCAAATGTAAACAAAGGCCATAAATTGGACGCGTCTTGGTCTCATACTTAGGCAATTTCTACTGTACAGACTGTATTACTATTAGGCGTATGTCGGAATGACAGAACGATATTTAAAACTGCTGCATTTATTACTCCACTCCAGCCTGTTATATCGGGATCATGAACCTCGCGCGATTCGGAAAACTGAAATTTTCTTCCGCCATCTTCAATTTTAGACCCCAAGCGGATCAACGGTACAACTAAGGTATATTTATGTGAATATACGTGCGTTTTCAGAATCTGAAGTATCGATTGCTCCTAATCCGCCCATTTGAAGTCATTACTTCTTGTTTTAACAAAACTTGTATTTTTCGACCGCCATCTTGAATCTGAAGCGCCTAGCAACACTACGGTACTACTTAGATTAATTTTACGTTCATATTCGGAACTTCTGCCATCGATTACCCAATACTGGCCTATTTGAGCGGTCATATCTTTTCATTTTGACAAACTCATATTTTCGACCGCCATCTTGGATTTGAGGCACCTAGCGGCACTACGGTACAACTTAGGTTATTTTTAAGCTCATATTCGGAACCTGTGCCATCGATTACCCCATTAGCCTATTTGAACGGCCATGTCTTCTCATTTTGACAAACTCGTATTTTCGTCCGCCATCTTGGATTTCAATCCACCTAGCGGCGTTCCGAGGAAAAATTTCGCTTGCGTAATCGAGCCATATTAAATAGCATGCTCGAAAGTACATCTCGGCCAATTTTGGTGCTTTCCTCAAACACGGAAGTATTTTGGTGCTTTTCGCCCGCACTACGAAGAACCTACATGAGCTTCGCTCTGCACTTGGATTGTTTTCCTATTTCCGCAAATTCATCAGAAATTTTTCCGGAATAGCAGAATGCCTTACCCGCCTTACCAAGAAAGGAACAAGTTTTGATTTTGGGCTAGAACAACGAGAGGCTTTCGAAAAGTTGCGATCGAACCTTCTTCAGAAGCCAATTTTAGGACTTCCTGATTTTAATCCTGGAGCTAACCATATGATCCTGAAAGTAGACGCTTCAGACGTTGCTATTGGTGGAGTGCTTGCTCAAGTTCAGGATGGGCAAGAGAGGATCCTTCGTTTCTCGTCCAGAACCTTGAATACTGCAGAACGAAAGCATTCAGCAACCGAGAAAGAAGCGATCGCTGTTGTTTACCATATTCGGACATTTAGACCTTATCTGCTTGGCAAGAAGTTCACCGTCTTCTCCGACCATAGACCTTTAACATGGATCATGAATAAGAACGACGCTACGGGTAAATGGGCGCGTTTTCAGATGGAGCTCCAAGGGTATGATTTTGACATTCAATACATACCTGGTCCTAAGAACATTGTTCCAGATGCACTGTCAAGGTTGCCTACAGTAAATGTCAATTTAACAAGTATCAGTGACTTACCATTTAAGTCAACAGCTCATATGCGAGATTTGCAGTCTAAGGATGTTTTCTGCAAAGTCATTCGCGATCATTTGAGTACTGGAAAAAGAATGCCGCAGGAAACTGAAAGACTTGTACTGCGAGAAATTCAGAATTTCGTTATCGACGAAGAATCCGAACTTGTTTGTTACCTCTCGATACCAACAAACAAGTGCCGTCGCTCGGATATCAAGGTGGTACCGGTTTTGCCGACGAACTTAATAAGGGAAACGCTTGAGTTTTTCCATGACTCTCCGCTGGCAGGACATTTCGCCTTCATGCGCACTTATCAGCGCATACGAGAGCGCTGCTATTTCAGAGACATGTTTTCAATCATCAAGGGTTATGTTCAAGGTTGTCTAAAATGTAGTCAGCGTAAAGGCTTACCTTACACACCGAAAGCGCCTCTTGGGTCGCTCCCGGAGGTAAGTCGTCCCTTAGAGTTGGTCGGTTTAGACTTGTTGGGTCCGTTCAATCGGTCGGACCAAGGTAACAAGTACGTGCTCGTGATTACTGATCACTTTACTAAGCACGTGACTTTGGCACCTATTCCTGATAAGTCGGCAAACGAGGTCGCTAAGGCGTTTGTCGAGAAATTTGTCCTGATCTATGGTTGCTGTGATCGAATAATCAGTGACCAAGGTAGCGAATTCATGAGTTCAGTTTTTAAAGCTACTCTCGAAATCTTGAATATTAAAGGACTCAGGACTTCAAGTTTCCATCCAGCCTGTAATGGGGCCACCGAAAGACACAACAGGGAAATTGCAAACATTCTCAGTATGTATGTGAGCCGACGAGATTTTTCGGATTGGGAGAACTTTCTTCCATATGTCCAGTGGGCGATTAACACGGCCTACCAAGAATCAATACAGGACACGCCTCACTATCTGACATTTTTGCGTGAACCTCGTTTCCCATCAGATGGCATTATCAACAGTCGCACATTTTACGACTCAGACGTAAACTACAAATCTGAGATGATAATGAGACAGAAGCTAGCTTTTGACATGGTGGGTCAAAATATCAAAGCAGCAAAGGAGAAACAGAAGAGACAATATGATACAAATCTGAGGTATCATCAGCTTGAAGTGGGACAGTTGGTTTTGCTTCATGTTCCACCGGAGGCAAGACACCAAAAGCTGGACAAAATTCGCTGGGCGGGACCATACCGAGTGACAGCAGCACTAGAGAACAAACTCAACTACGAAATCACTCGAGTAAGCGACAAAAAGAAATCAGTTGTACATCAGAATCGCCTAAAGCCTTATACACCGTATCGGCTTTGGGAAGGCCAGGTCGAAGTTGAAGAGGAAATACAAACATCAGCAAAACCAGCCAGGAAAGTGCGGTTTGCTGATCCACCACACAGGGACGAAGAATCCGATTCATCAGACGACGGATCTGATTCTTCAGATGATGAAGGTGGTGACGAAGGGGGGAGGCCAAACAATCAGCAGATACCAAGCAATACCAGCTCTGCTAGACCCTCGAGATCAACTGAGCCAGCCCAGACAAGCGTTCCAGCTCATTTCTTCGAAAACACAAACTCGTCTGCCGGAGGAAACACACGTTCATCCATCATACCACCAGCAGAGGAAGAGTCGGAAGACAGTGAGCAAGAATTCTCAGATACAGCAGTCTCCGCTCCCAGGACACCAAGATATAAGATACCAAGTGAACTGCACGATGGTGACTATTCAGATTGGCCAAGCCCATTTCAGTGGACACCTGAAAGAGCAGAAAGAAGAAGATACTCGTCACCAGCAGACTTGGATATCGAAGGCACTCCCAACTTCAAGGACCAATTCCTTGAAAGAACAAAAGCGACACCAAGCGAGCTTGCCTGGGACAACTATCTAGGTCAGCTTACACCGCTGCCACCAGTGTTAAATTAGTGTTACGTTAGGAGTATCTCTCTAATCGTTTATGCTTTAACTGTTGTACGAAACCGAGCATCTAATATACGTGTAGCGTGTACCCGAGCGGTTGGTACATATTAGACTATACCGGTACTGTGATCTTAATCCTCGAAGGGTTGGTTCGTAACTGTGGAGGGGGGAGTTCGGACGGTGGGTCCTAGGTCCTACATTCAATAAACAGTGGTTAGAAAACACACTTATTTTTAATATTGAAGTTCTGCATACATCGAATACATCTGTTAATCCAACGATCACTACTGTCTGATACTATGGAGAAAAATGCCACTACCAAAGATATATCCATACACTGGAAGTTGTCAGCCTAAGGCTGACAAAGGGTTCAGAAGCGATACCCAGTGCTAAGTGACGGCGAGAGCTAACTTAAAGAGATTGGTGGCGCAAATTAAAGTTCACACCAAATAGTTGTTGGCCGCTGGTTGCTAGCTTATAAAGGAAATGGTACAATGGCACAAGGTGGTAACCCAACACTTTCTGGGTTAAAGGTGACAGGTTTACCTGGTTTACTGGAATATTTTAGTTTAACCGTAAACGGTATCATTTGAAATCAGATTTTTGACACAATAAGTAAATTGTTAAAAATAGCTGATATGACAACCTTCAACCTGGTTGAGCAAGTAAAATTATACGTTGTAGGTATTTTTAGAGCTGTGTCGGGAGACACTTTTTGGAAGGCGTGAGGAGTGTAACGACACGAAATATTTAATTCCAAATCTTTTTAGCAACTCTTGCAAAATGCCTTTTCTCGACTCACTTTAAATGCTTATGTTTGAGAGCTGGCCAAAATGCTTTAGCCAAGACTTGGAAACGATTTAAGAAAAGAGCACTATATAAGACGAATGTACTCATATGTAAAAGGGCAGTCTTAAGCTAGTCTTAAGACAGTAGTGATCGTTGGATTATCAGATGTATTCGATGTATGCAGAACTTCAATATTAAAAGTAAGTGTGTTTTTCTAACCACTGTGTATTGAATGTAGGACCTAGGACCCACCGTCCGAACTCCCCCCTCCACAGTTACGAACCAACCCTTCGAAGATTAAGATCAGAGTACCGGTATAGTCTAATATGTACCAACCGCTCGGGTACACGCTACACGTATATTAGATACTCGGTTTCGTACAACAGTTAAAGTATAAACGATTAGAGAGATACTCCTAACGTAACACTAATTTAACATACAGTGTTCGACAGAATCCTTGAGCGTTTTTATGGCACTTGCCCTCCGGCCAAGTGCAATATAGCGATCGCAGTTTCTGCCCGTCGGTCGGTCGTGCGGTCGGTCAAGGTTTTTCTAGTTCGGTCACTTCCACACAAGCTAGGACGATGAAACTTCGCAGGCATATCAGGGACCCGACCAGATTAAATTACAAATAATCACTTCCCCATATCCGACTTTCCTCGGATCTGGGAGTCCGGGAGTCAGGAAACTAGGAACAACGGTAGCAAAAGGTGAGCAAAAGAGTTATGTTCAAATGCGGTATCGATCCAACGACCTCTGTGGTGTAAGGCTAACGCTCTACCAATAGCGCGACGCTTGGTTGTATTGAGAGCCGAATGAGGAAACACATACGGTTTAAAGATTAAAGTAAGACCAAGTGGTCAGAACGAATGCTAAATGCCAACCAGAGCAAAATAACTCGTTATTTTATATATATCGTTTTTTTGCTCTGATGCTAACTAAACTTAAACGAAACAAATCTCGTGAAACGCTTCTACATAAGCTAGGACAATGAAACGTGGCAGGCACATCAGTGAACCGACCAGATTGACTTGGAAATAATCACTTTCCAGATCCGGTCATAGTGGTGGTAGTGGAGGGATGGGAAATCCGGAAACTAATAACATGCATAACTTTGAAAAGGGTAATCGGACATGCGTGAAACTTGACATGTGTCAAGAACAAGTGTTTCGGAAATTTAGTTTCAAGTCCAGACCAGATTCGATACCTGTGGGGGGGGGGGGGGGGGGCTCGAGGGGGTCAACGGAAATCTCCTGAAACGCTTCCACATAAGCTAGGACAGTAAAACTTGGAAGGCGTGAGGGAACCGACCAGATTAACTTGGGAATTATTCGGACATGCATGAAACTTGACAAGTGTGAAGAATGTGTGTCTCAGATTTTCAATTTCAAATCTGGCCCGAATCCGATAACTGCGGGTAGGGGTAGAGGGGGGACTAGAAATCTTGTGAAACGCTTAGGGTCGAGGGATCGGGATGGAACTTGAAGGAAGAACGAGCATTAACCCTAGATACTTTATCGACAAAATAGGACCGGGTCGTGTCGCAGTGGAGGGGGTTTAATGGATTTCCGCGGTGATCACGAGTTAGGGTACTTCCAGCTGATCCAGGACCATGAAATTTGGCAGAATTAGGTACTCTCCCAGGTCGACTTGAAAATAGTTCGTTCCCCGATACGGTGATGTTTGGGGGAGTGGAAGGATGGGGAATCCAGGATCTAGTGACATGCATTACTTTAGAACGGGTGATTGGACGTGAATGAAACTTGACAAGTGTCTAGAACAAGTGTCTCAGATGATCAATTTTAAGTCCGGAACGAATCCGATAACTGGGGCGGGGGGGGGGGGGCTGGAAGGGTGGGGGGGGGGGGGCAAGAAATCTTGTGAAATACTTAGAGCCGAGAGATCGGGATGGGACTTAGAGAAAAGAACAAGCATAAGCCGTAGAGACAATACGAGACAATACTGACAGAACAGGACCGGATCATGTCACAGTTGGGGTAGTTTGAGAGGGTTTTTCATAATTCTGGTAATCACGAGCTGGGGTACTTCCGAGTGTGCTATGACCATGAAACTTGGCAGGCATGTTAGGGACTCTATCAGATTTGCTCAAAAATAGTCCCTCCCCCGATCCGATTATCGTTTTGGGAGAAACAGTTATCAGTGAGTGGAATAACCATTTCAGATTTAGTAGATCAAGCCGATTTTCTGATGAAATGAGTAGCGGGAGAGAGATACAGCCTTGACAACTGCAAACCGTATTCAGTATCTCTTCTTACCGCTAAATCGGACCTGCAATTAACTTCAAATAAAACGTTCGCTTTTTAACAAATTTTCCGGTTTTGTCCGGATTCCGGGCGAATTACTTGTCAGGGTAGAAAAATGATTTTCTTATAAGTATTCAGTATGTCTTCTTACCCCTAAATAATACATCTAATCAACTTCAAATAAAACTTTTACTTTTAACTAACTTTCCGGTTTTGGCCGCATTCTGGGCGAATTACTTGTCCGGCGTGAAAATAGTTTTCATAATCTTGTTCAACATGTCTTTTTACCCCGTAATCGACTTAGCTGTTCACAAATATTTGTTTGTCCCTTAATTTGAACCCCTTCCCCCACCCCTAAATATAGGGCTTCAGAGCCCATCTACGAACTCGACCTTTCCCTTGACCCAAAGAATCCTCAAACCAAGTTTCATCAAAATATCTCATTCCCTTCGAGAGTTACCTTGACGGACAGACGGATAACTTTTGCTATGTCATAGGTATCCCTCCACTTACGTTTTGGAAGCCGCCAAAAGCTTAATTCGCCGGCTTAGTAAACTTGAGGAAATACGACTGATGTGCAAATTTCAAATACAGCTTAAGTTCTAGCAGGAATCTTGAGAAATTTTGACATTTGTAGCATTTTTCAGCGAACGTTCCTAAATAAAAATTCATAAACATCCAAACTTAAAAATTTCTGTAGCCAAAGCAAAGCCGGACGTAGCTCCATCTTGTTTGTACACTGCAGCTTCTTTGCGTTAAAAGTCGTCACAGCATGATAAAAGCTTAATTCACCAGCTCACTAAACGTGAGAAAACACGACTTATTTGTACACACCGTCGTCACCCACTTAAAATCTTGGATGTGAAGTAGCACCTGCTCTCCTGCCTGAGCGCTAATTTGTGAAACCAAACACCCTGGTCTAGTCAGCCACTTCAAAGGCCAATTTTTTTAGGCCTGTGAGATGGGCAACATTACTTCATTAGAAGTGTCATTCGTTAAAGAATGATTGAGCACTGTCTCTAGGACGTAGTACTTAAGCTTCTTTTGGAAGGGCGGTCTTGTTTGCAGCTCATATGTATGTAACATTGTTGACTTGACGGTTCTTTTCCGAAAGGTTATGGTGACATCTTTCTCGAAATTGAGTTAGTAGACCACCCGCATCGGGCATCTCTGGTAGAACTTTCAGCCAAATTGGAGAAACTGTTGCGGAGAAACAGTTTTCTTTCTGGGACTTTTAGGCCCTTCCTGGCTTATACGTAAAAGGTTTTTCCCTGTTCCTGTAAACTTCAAAAAATGTTGCTTGTAACCTTCCAAAAAACATCGATATGTGCATATGAGTCCCGTGAACTCTTGCTTATAGTTATGTTTCAGTGAACAGCTTATTATGGGTCCTTGGTATAAGCATTATTGATTCGAAAGAGAGTACAGAAAGCAGCGACTAGCGTCTTCCAACCTCCTGTTACATAGTTTCGAAGAGTCGTGTCAGTTCTTTCTAACATGGATGGAGGGATATACAGATTGGAACAACGTAATTCGTTGACAAACAGTTCCCGAAATTGAGTAATTAGACCACCCGCATCTGTGTGGGGCATCTCTAGAGATTTCAGCCAAATTGGAGAAACTGACTTTAGGCCATTCCTGGCCTATACATAAAAGGTTTTTCCCTGCTTCGAAAATGTCGCTTGTAAGTAAGTGCATATGAGGGCCGTGAACTCTTGTTTATAGCTGTGTTTCAGTGAACAGCTTACTATGGGTCCTTGGTACTCTCATACGAATAATTCATTCGTATGAGAGTACAGACAGCAGCGAGTCGATAACGATGTGGTCCAATCTCCTGGTACATAGTTTCCAAGAGTCGTGCCAATTCTTTCTAACGTGGATGGAGGGATGCACAGATTGGAACAACGTAACACAGGGATTTTAAAACACATCGTAGGGTGACTCATTAAGCGGAGTACAACCATTAGGAAAGACGGGACAAAAAGTAGAGTATTCGTTGACAAATAGATGAAGACGACTGTTGAACGGTGTGAACAATAAGAACTAGAAGCGTTTCACGAGATTTTTCACGAGCACCCCAGTTATCGGATCCGGTCCGGATTTGAAAGCGAACATCTGAGACAATTGTTCTTGACACTTGTCAAGTTTCTTCCATGTCAGATTACCCGCTGCAAAGTTATACATGTTACTAGTTTCCGGATTCCCCATCCCTCCACTTCCCCCATGATGGCCGGATCGGGGAAGTGATTATTTCCAAGTTGATCTGGTCGGGTCCCGGATACGCCTGCCAATTTTCATCGTCCTAGCTTACGTGGATGTGTTTCACAATATTCCCGTGTCCTCCTCCAGCTCTCCCCCCCCCATGTTATCGGATCCGGTCCGGATTTGAAACTGAACATCTGAGACACTTATTATTGACACTTGTCAAGTTTCATGCATGTCCGATCACCCGTTCCAAAGTTATGCATGTTACTAGTTTCCCGATTCTCCAAGCCCCCACTTCCCCCTACGATGGCCGGATCGGGGAAATAATTATTTCTAAGTTAATCTAGTTGGGTCCCTGATATTCCTGCCAAGTTTCATCGTCCTAGCTTGTGTGGAAGTACCCAAACTAGCAAAACCCGGACAGACCGACAGACATTACGATCGCTATACGGCACTTAAGTTTTCTCAAGTGCTATATAGATAAGGATTTATAAAAGTTTCGCCTACGGCGCTCTATTTAATTTTGTCTGGGGTACAATAAATAGATGCTGCTACTATGAATAAAATGTTGGAGAATTGAAAAATTAGTATTTGGACTATCAAACTATGTGTTTTAAAGTAAAAATTATTATATATTTTTTTAAATTTTTAATTATCTAATACTTTCTGATTTTATTTGAGTTGTAATATATAGCAGCGAAAGTAGTTGTATATTATAATATTATAACGAATAAGTTAGATCGATAGCCTATTGAAGATCCTGTATAACTACTGAATCCTGGTTATTATACCAACAAGTTTTAGTATAAAAAAACTACGGAATATTTTTCGTATTCGGTGTAATTTACCGAACTGACGAATCCTGAAAATTATACCGAATAAATTACCGAATCCCAGTCATGATATCGAATAATTTTGGACCGATAGCCTATTCGGGATTCTATCTTAACTAACCGACTCTCCATAAATGTACCGAATAGTTCTGGCATCGAAAAATTACCAAATATTTTCAGCAAATTCGCTCACCGAATTCGTGATAACAAGCGAATCCCGGCAATTATACCGAATAGATGTGTACCGATATCCTATTTGGGATCCCCCTACCGAATCCCCGTAAATGTACCGAATAGTTCTGGCATCGAAAAAGTAACGCACAATTTTAGTAAAATTTTGGGCCAGAAGTGCCAAACTTTACCGAATCCCAAAAAATTAGGGGGGTACTGCCCCCCCCCCCCCCCCTTGCGACGCCCCTGGGTGTACCCAGTCTGAAACCAAATTTCTAATTTTCAGAAAAGCCCCCTTCAGGGGTCTTACATGGGAGATACAAGATGTATCTAGCTTATGAAGGAACTAAAAACATGACAAAAATACTAGAAAATTCATCAGTATTTTTTTTCAGTATTTTTAATTAAAATAATATTTCACAGAGGCTCAACTCAAATCAGGAATTCCTGTCCGTGATTTACAAAAAGAACATATAGTTAATAATAACAACCAGATAAGCCTTTTAAAGCAAGTTCGAACAAAAGAAATGCAAATAGTTTTGAGTAGAGTAAGATTTTGCCTCTTTACTGTCAAGACTGCATGGGAATTTCATTTTATACATTTTTGCGGACAATTTCGAGACTACGTGATTCGAGGTCGGCAACCACTCTTGTACCAGAACGGTTTTATAGGATCCGCAAAATCTTTCGAAGCACCGTACTACGCACTAAACTAAAGCCCGAGAAGGTCCAACCCTCGTTACCCGTCATGATCTTCCGAGTGTAATTCGTTCATTAGTTGCGTTTTTGACGATAACATGGTATCTGTTACCACGGTAACTGGATCTGTAATTAGTCGTTTTATTGCACTTGCCATATAGCGATCGCAATTTCTGTCCGTCTGTCGGTCGGCTGTCCAGGATTAGATAGTTTGGGCACTTCCACATAAGCTAGGACGATGCAACTTGTCAGGCGTATCAGGGACCCAAATGATTAAGTTTGAAATAGTCTCTTCCCCGATCCGAGCATATGGGGGGGGGGGGGGAATCCGGAAATAATTAGTTTTTTTTTTTACTTGCGACCGGCTGATTAGATTTTAATGAAACTAATAAAATACCTCGTGTCTCAGTCGTCCTATTTTAAATCCAGAAAGGATTCGGTGACACTGGGGGGGTGTGGAATCTTGGGAAATGCTTAGAGCGGAGAGATTGGGATTAAACTTCGTGGAAAGAAACAAGCACAAGTCCTAGATACGTGATTGACTTTAACCGGACCGGATCAGCTCACTGGGGGGGGGGGGGGGGATGGGAGGGGGTCCGGATTGCTAGGGATCCCGCAAACTTCCTGATCTACTAGGACGATAAAACTTGGCAGGCGGGTGAGGGACCCGTACAGATTGACTTGAGAATAGTCTTTTCCCCGATCCGACCGTCTGGGGGGCGTGGAGGGAGGGGGGATCCGGAAATGTGAGACGAAGGGGTGATCGGACCTTCATGGAACTTGATATATAGAAAGACCTCATGTCTCAGACGCCCCACGTTCGTGACATCGGGGGGAGTTGGAGGGTGAACCGGAGATCTTGGGAAACGCTTAGAATGGAGGGTTCGTGATGATACTTGGTGGGAAGAACAAGAACAAGTCCTAGATACGTGAATAAGATAAACGGACCGGATCCGGTCACTGTGGGAAAGTCGGGGGGGGGGGGGGGGTCCCAAACCCAGCTATTGAACGGGTGATCGGATTTAAACGAAACTTGATATTTAGAAACAGGTCGAGCCTCAGACGTCCATTTTAAATCAGGACCGGATCCGGTGCCATGGGGGTGGGGGGTGGAGGGGTGAACCGGAAATCTTTGGCAACGCCTAGAGTGGAGGGATCGGGATGAAACTTTGTGGGAAGTTCAAGCATTAGCCTTAGATACGTAATTGACAGAACCCGATCGGATCGGGGCTCTAGGGGGGAGTTGGAGGGCTTTTGCCGGAATTCCTATGATCGCCACTGTCCTCGATGAAACTTTGCAGGTGACTGAAAGACCCGACACAATGCCCTAGGAAGAACTTGTGTTCCTGGGTCCTATCATCTTTGGGGGAGTTGAGAGAAGGGGAATCAAGAAATTCCGTAAGTTGCGAACGGGTGGTCTGATTCGAATGAAACTTTATGGGTGATAAGAACTGATGACACAAGCAAAACATGCGCCCGACCCACATGCGGCCACGGATGGGAGAGTTGGGATGGGGGTTGGGTGCGGAAACTTTTTGACATGCACAAAAAACAAACGCATGGACAGAATGGGATGCAAGTTGGGCAGTTCCGAGATTATGCGGCCTTGATTTGTTGTTTTGCGTCCGGACGGGATCTAACCAAGGTAGAGGGATGTAGCGGGAATCGGAAATTTGCAGATATGCTATGCTCCGATTCAAATCAAACCTGTCGGACAGGAAGAGTAGATGTCAGAGATGTGACAGGGCGTTAGGAGGGGAGTCTCGGAAATCTTGTGGCTCACAATATAAGCGTTGAGAATTACATTTGTTTGGTTTAATATCAATACAGAACAAATTTACTTTCTATTTACTTTACTGTCGATGACAACTGCTTGTTTTGAAAAGGGTTGCGTGGAATATCATTGGCACAGAGGAACCCTTGCTTTCGTTAGGGATTCCAAAAAGATGGTCTGATCATAAATGTTTCATAAGTTTTTGTCTGCGGCGCCATTCTTGGTATTCTCTATATATTCGAAGAGCGCGTCATTTGGATGTGGTTTTAGGCTTGGAGAATTTTGGGGTTTGAGCCGCTTTAAACGCTAGGATTTGCTTGTGAGATGCTTAAAGTTCAATGGGCACATCAAACTACCCCAATCCCACTCTGTAACAACCTAGGAACAATGCTTACCCCCTAGATCAGCAGCTTTTTCAACAGTTTCCTCTCTGTGATATTTCAAAGCGTAATTTTTTGGGCCAGTACATACTCAATTTACTAGCTTGGACAAAGATAAAAGTGATATTTTTTATAATACTTAGTAAATCTTT
Organism: Branchinecta lynchi; assembly: GCA_023053575.1. Lineage (NCBI taxonomy): Eukaryota > Metazoa > Arthropoda > Branchiopoda > Anostraca > Branchinectidae > Branchinecta > Branchinecta lynchi. Next base: position 18,270,071 of record JAKZAP010000008.1, read on the forward strand.
ATTTTATGCATAAATCAGCTTGTATAATTCAGATTTGAATAGGTTATTTTTTTTTAATGATTTTTGCAGCTATGTTATTTGTTATAAGCTTATTGCATATTCTGGTACATTTTATAAAGCAAGCTAATCAAGCTTCGCAATACTATTTCACAAAGAAAAACCTTTAATAGGCACTTTAAAGCCATGGAACTTCTGATGAAACACTAGAACAATCAGGTAAACTGCATCTGCGGCTTGACTTTAGTGACATCTCAAATATATCCTTTTATATCAAGCATTGCTGGGAGTTTTTGAATTTTCTGCCACGGTATCCCAGCTCCTAAGATTTGGATCGCCGAAATGCCAGGGAGGTAAAGACAAGGGATAACAAGAAAACGGCCGATTTTCGTAGCGCCTTCTAAAGGAAGTCGGAAATGTTTATTTGTTAAGCATTTAATACAAAGTAAAGCATTACAAGTGTCCATTGTGCTTTAAAGATGTTAACCCCATATCCGAACTCAACAGATTTCATGAATCCAGATCTAGATCTCGAGATCGCTACAAATCTCGATAGGATTTCGTTCGAAAGCCTGAGAGGGTTTAAAGTAGCTTATTCTGTTATAAGGGCAGGTCTCAAACTCCAGCTCGCAGCGTGCTCCAGTGAACATTTTTGTTTGTGAAGGATCTTTGAACAACGCGTGACTCCTCGCATTTACTCCTTATGGTATATTTAAAAACTGATTTAGTTTTACCCCAAAAGGAGCAGTTAAAAGTTTATGTTTGAGTAAAACAAATGTAGGATTGTGGCCTAGAATGGATGTCTGCGAAATGGCGCCACTGGCAAAAAGCCGGAAATGTATATTTGTGGAATGATTACCGTTTCTCCGCTTGCCGAGCAATTTTTGTGTCCCCCCAGTGCCCAGCAGGTTCCCGGTCTTGGTCTGGCGGGTTGCCCAGTAATGCATCTCAGCTGTGAAAGTTATGGGAAGGTGTAGGAGTACGGTTTTCTCAGCTCAGCTTAAAGCCAGGCTTCACCTTCCAGATTACCAGACGTCCGGGGCTTCGGCATAGTCAAGCCAACCCTTCCAGATTTTCATGATAATGATGACAGCTAAATTTGCTGTACTTCAACATTTCCTAGATGTCGCCTTTACATTTCAAATATCTCTTGCGTCCCAGTCACAACTGTAAATCACTTTCCCTTTTCTCCCCCCATTTGCATATTTGTAATGTCTCTCGAACGCGTTGCCTCTATGGCACCTTCCAGACATCCGGAATCTGGGGTGTCCAACACCCCGGACTTGCAGACGTTTTTGGCCTGGCTTCACCTTCCAGATTTGTCTCGACGAAAACGGCTGTCTGGAATCCGGAAGAAAAATTTGGAAGGTGAAGCCTCGCTTTTAGAAATTAGAGCATGGTCACGACTTCATCTTCCTTACGGGCTGACTGCAACCTGTCGTTAGCGGTGAACTTAGTGTGGATTCATTTGTAACAAGACCAAAGGTTTCGATGGGATCCCAAAAATTCAATATCTGATCCAGACAACTGGGTCTTGTCTTAGCCAGATCCAGTCTTCGCCAGACTCCTTGAACATTTTTACAATTAAAATTCAGAAACAGATTAAGGCCAAATAGCTAATCACCTGAGAAAACCAAGTTCAGATTTGGATTCAGCATGTGTGTTTACCCCTATAAGTCATATCTGTTTTGAAGAAAACTTCCTACCACTTCTGCCAATTTCCCGGTTCCGGCCGAACTCCAGAACTACTTGTCCGGCGAAAAAAGAAAGCTCAAAGACGAAATCAGGGTATCTTCTTTCCCCAGTAATGAACACCTAATCAACTTCAAATAGAAATTTAGCTTATAACAAATTTTCCGATTCCAGCCGGATTCCGGTCGAACTATATGTCCGGGTAAAATACGATTGTCACACAGGGACTCAGCATCTCTTCTTACCCCTAAATCGCTTATCTAATCAACTAGAAATAAAACTTTGACTTCCAACAGTTTTCCGGTTTTGGCCGGATTCCGGACGAACTACATGTCCGGGTAGAAACTTGTTTTTACATAAGTGTTCAGCATGTCTTCTTGCCCTAAATCAAACATCTAATCAACTCCAAACAAAACTTTTAATTTTGACAAACTTTCCGGTTTGGGCCGGATTCCGGTCGAAATACTTGTCCGTCGAGAAAATAGTTTTCACCATCGTCTTCAGCATGTCTCCCTACCTCTAAATCGAACATTTAATCAACTTCAAATAAAACTTTTACTTTCAACAAACTTTCCGGTTTGGGCCGGATTCCGGGCGAAATAGTTGTCCATCGAGAAAATAGTTTTCACCATCGTCTTCAGCATGCCTTCCTACCCCTAAATCGAACATCTAATCAATTTCAAATAAAACTTTTACTTTCAACAAACTTTCCGGTTTGGGCCGGATTCCGGGCGAAATACTTGTCCGTCGAGAAAATAATTTACACCATCGTCTTCAGCATGTCTTCCTACCCCTAAATCGAACATCTAATCAACTTCAAATAAAACTTGTACTTTCGACAAACTTTCCGGTTTTGGCCGGATTCCGGGCGAACTACATGTCCGACGACAAAATGATTTTCACCATCGTGTTCAGCATGTCTTCTTACCCCATAATCGACTATCACATTAGCTGTTTCAAAATATTTTGTTTGTCCCTTAATTTGAATCCCCTCCCCCACCCCTAAATGTAGAGCTACAAAGCCCATCTACGAACTTGACTGGTCCGACGACCCAACGAACCCTCACACCAAGTTTCATCAAAATATCTCATTCCCTTCGAGAGTTATCGTGCTTACAGACGGACGGACAGACGGACGGACGGACGGACGGACAGACGGACAACTTTTGCGATGTCATAGGTATCCCTCCACTTACGTTTTGGGATCCCAAAAATTGCCTTGCCGTTCAGCTGAATCTTGGGAAAGTTTCTTGCACCTGCTGTCCGCTCCAGTTCCCTGGAATTTTCTCTTCCTCGGAATAAGGAAAACAGAGGAGGAATAATCTTCTTTGGCGTTTATTTTCTTTCCATTACCGAAGCCAATTGAGCTGGAACCAGGTATTTGTGACATGCAATTCTAGGAAGGTTCCGTGAGATGACATTCTGTTTCTTACCCAAACCTTGCCAGAAGTCCCGGTGAGTTTCTTAAATTACGAGGCCATCCCATTCTCATGGAATTGAGAAGGGCAAAGAAGCTGCGTTAATGTGGATGTAGGGGTTAGGTCAGCTTCGCATTCAAGCGAACCGAATCTAGATGTGGAATATGGGGGTAGTGTTTTAAAGGAGACGTATATTTCTTTTCAAAAAGGGACCGTCGGCGGTCTGGTGTATTGGGCTTATGCTGGTTCAGCTCTCCAAGCGGAGTAGTCCCTGTTTATATCCCTTGTCTCATTATAGGTGTATTCTCGCCGTATACACCTAGGGAACGACGAGGATAGAGGGAGTCACTCCACGCGGACTCTCGCGTACAGAAACAGCGAGAACACGGGGAATGCTTCCAAAATGAATTTTGTTAGAAAATCAAATATGCAGTTGACGAAATTAGTCTGGATCCACTACATTTTAGGGATTGCTTATTCTGACTTGATTTCCCTCCGAATCTGAAAGGGAGTCCTTTTTGATGATGGTGATGATAATCGGAGCATTCCCCGCCCGTGGGACTCGCGAGTCAGTCCCTGCGACAAACAAAAACGTGGGGACTCCTCAACTGGAGAATGAGTCTTATGAGAATATATATTCAAATAATGGATAAAAGGATAGCCTATGTCAGCAACGATGCTTTGGCAGCGATGTTTCGGCCGTTCTTGGCATGGGTTTTCGTGTCGAACGTCAGGGTCGACGTTGGGGAATGGAACAAATGAACCTGCAATGCAAGCATCGTAGCCGAACGTATCCGTTTGATCCATTGTCTGAATGTATCTCATTATCATCGTCCAGTACAAAGAGATATTACAATAGACCATCGAGTTAAAGGAAATACAAGGAGGAGCTTCCATTCTCAAAATTCAAGGGTAGTGCAAAACTCTGTAGTAGCGAGTTTCGGAGGTTCGCACCTTTTTTCTGCCGAAGTAATATAATAGAACATACATTTTATCGGAGTTTTAGAGAAAGGACCGGTCTTATCTATATAGCTGATAATCGTAAGTCCCCTTTCGCCCCCATCCATTCCCGAGATTCCGACTTCCTGTTTAATTTGTATCCACTCTAACGGCGCTTCTTCCATTCTCCATGTTTGGCACTTCTGGACAAAGATTGGATCGGAAGCGTATCGTTTTTGATGCAAGTTTCTCTGTGTTTCTCTTCATAGTCAAGGGGCTACGCGAGGCAGAGTTTTAAAGCAGTCACATGTTCTAATATTTGAAAATGTACGTACTTCGACTTGTGCTTTACAGCACACCTCGCACTGTTTACTGTGTATGTTCCAACATTAAAAACCATCTGAATATTGTAAAGCTAGGCTCAGTTTTTAACAAATCATCCACGGTTTATGCTGTGTTAAGCATTTTCCAGGCCGATTAACTTCTAGCAAAAATTCACAAAAAATACTTTACGCATTAATAGCATGAGACACGAATAGTCGTCGGGAGCATTATGCGCATGGAAATTGTTGACGGTGACAAGTGCAAATATTAGTGAGGTGTCGTTAGCGGTTTCAAAATGTAACATATAAAATTTGGGGACTCCGGGTCTAAGAACTAATGAATGCTATTACGGAAATAGGCTGCATTGACATTGTACGACAGGTCCTTTAAACGTTGATGACGGAATTGGGGTACTAATTGGAGCTAAACCGCATGGTGGTCCTGAATAGCAGTATGGAGAAGTGGTCGAGTTTCGAACCCCTTTCCAGTCGCGAGGTCTCCGCCGGAACTGACTCTTTAGTTCCGCTGTCAATAGTGTTTACCGTTTTGTCAGTGCTGTCATCCTGACTTGAGTTTGTTTGTTGACACACACAAAAATTGTTTTATTAACTATTCTCGTCATTTTGCTTGACTCCGGAGGAACGTTCGAATGAACACGGATGATGATAATCTCAGAGATTCTGCCAGAAAAAAATGTTTCGTGAAGTAAATTTTCAGTTGCTTTGGATGTCCTGTAGGACAAGAGGCTACAATTAGCTCCGTTGACAAGCACCAACAAGAAAATCGAAGATTTCACTGAGCAAGTATTGGTATTTCCGGAAGACGATATTACTGAACCATCTTGTCGTGAAAATATCATTTTTAGCAGGGGCTGTGCTTTACGATTTTTTATTTGCGTGAAAGATCGTTCAAGCTCTTGGTAGCTCTATTTATTTTCAAATGTTAAGATCTCCAACAGCGCCACGACCTCGATGAAATTCAAATTGCTTGGACTAAATGAGAATTAGGATGCTGTCCGTATTATCAACATCAGATGGAAAATGTTTTGTGTATCTAAATACAAGATACACAAATAACCTGGCTTTTCAGTTAAACTTTAAAGATAAAGCGAATTGCGGACAACCTGTGTTGTGGGTTGACTTTGTTTCTTCGGAAACTTGTCTAGCCCGAAAACCAGGTACTTGGAACGGCAACAGGAAATTTAATAACTGAGGGAATAATATCAAAAACAATTTCTGAATGTGTTTAGGAACGAAGCCACTAAAATATGTTGGACTTCTATGCCAGCTCTTCTGAATAGTCAAAACTGGTAACATCTGTGCTATTCTATATAGCAAGATAAATCCAGTTCAATAAGGATTATTGTTCGGAGTAAAATTTGTCCTTGCAGTTTTACCTTTTTCGCTGTGGGTATTAATGTTGAGGAAAGGCAGTCCAAGACTTCAAGGTGTTGAAAAGATCTTCGTCAGATATCCTTTGGTAGACGCCGTCCTTTTATTTTCTAGCCATGACCACGCGCGGGTCCCACAGTTATGGCCGGATCCAGCGCTTTCTTGCGGTGATTCAAAAGAGCGCAGCGGAATGTTTTGGTCTCTGCACTGCTGTCGCCAACTCCGCATATCGTCTGATCACTTCTTAAGATTTCCCCGAATTGTATCCAAGCTTTTTGTTTTCCTCATTTTAAAATATTGGCGTTGACATTTCGCCAATAGCTAAGATAAACTTTTGGACAGCGTCCCCTTGGACTTGGTTGGGATCTGACGTTTGAATCGTGGCGTCAGCGTTGGCGGGCTGGCGCGGTTTTGCATTCTTCATGCGACACCATAGCTTTGGCTGGTCGGCATTGCGATGGATGATATCTTCATGATATGCTTCGAAAAACTGTCAGTCAACTTTGAGGGATTGCTCACTTCCTATCACCTGGTGTACAGCGGACGCCGTTGACCGGACGCCGAACACAGACCGGGCAAAGCTTTTGTGTTGAAAATACTTTTCTATGGCATGTCAGTTTCTCCTCGTCGTCTATACGTACACGTTCAGGAAATTCTACAAAGATTTTGACAAAAGGGCCGAACGATTTTTTTTTTAGATGAAATGAAGACAAGCGAAATTTCTGGGCAGCCATGTACATCAAAGACAGTACTTGTAGCTCAAACCTTGTGTGACCCTTTATTTCCCTTTTCGATCGTCTAGGTTTCCAACCAAACAAAACTGAAAGCTTCATTACTGGTAGAAAAAAGAGAAAAGCTGGAGACTCTGCAGACGTAGATTAAGGCTTCGCGGCATCTCAATTTTTGGAAGTGGTCGTTGACCACTTCGCTCGTGCGCTGGGTCGGGCCGTACTGGCAGCGTTTGTGAACCAGGGGTACATATGTATAGGCTAAAGTGAATCCTCATGGCTTCGTTCAGAGGTTCAGAAAGAAAAAAATAATTCTTTCCATTTATGATCTGTGTTTGATCTCTTACACAAAGTGGTCAGCTTGTTAGTCAAGAAAGTTAACAAAAACTTTTACGAAGACAAAAGTAGAAACGAAGAAGTGAATGTGGAAATTATAATTACATAGTTCTGGGTTTTCAGGTAACGCCCTTATGTATTGATGCAGAGTTCCGACATTAAGTTTAAAGCAATGAAGTGTAGACAACATAAATACAACTTACAAGTTTTGCCTCTCACGCTTGATTCTAAAGGGAACTAAGGATAAGATTTATTTGTTTCCTAATCGTCCCGCTTGTTATCTTTCAGTGCCGGCCAATCAAAAGTTTTCCCGCCATCTACCAACCACCCCCAGTCCTTTCAACATGCTGTTTCACCCTACTTACTTAGTTACTACGCATGATGTCACGAGTCTTGGCTTTTTGGCATCAAGGCTGAAACGCATTTTTCTACTTTCACCAAAATGTTTTGCCACGGGCTAAATCGGAAAATCACATCACACAGATTCGTAGTTACCGCGCTTACTACGCTCTCGAGCGTGGTAAGCAAATAGTTACTGTTTCGAGAAGGCTGGAACGGTCAGCGTAGTGACTTTTCACGAGATTGGAACGAAAATAGTAACTAATATTAACTATATTTATAAGGGTGGAACAGGCTCTAGAGGCGTATTCTTGCCGTTCCCCGAGGACTCCACCTGAGGACTCACTCCCCCGTATTCTCGCGAGTCCCCACGGGCGGGGAATGCTCCGATTATCATCACCATCATCAAAAAAGACCCCCTTTCAGATTCGGAAGGGAATCAGTTTTTTCTGGTGTTGTGCAATATAAATTAATTAAAACAATCAGAATAAATAAAACCAAAAATAAAGTGGATCCAGACTAATTTCGTCGACCGTATATTATTTTTTCTCAACAAAAGCCGTTTGGAAGCATTCCCCGTGTTCTCGCTGTTTTTTGTACGCGGAGTCCGTGTGGAGTGACCTCTATTCTCGCGGTTCCTTTTGATTCCCCAAGCAGTCCTCAGGGAACGGCGAGAATACGCCCTAAGTGTACGGTATGTCGGTGGTATCATAAGTTTTACCAAGGAACGTTTTCGCTGACATTACCAACAACTTTTCTAGGCCATGGAAGACGGACAGGGTCGGTATGGCCGAGAGTGCGACTGGTGGTCCCTCGGTGTCTGCCTCTACGAAATGCTATTTGGTGAAACACCGTTTTACGCCGAGTCTCTGGTTGAAACTTACGGACGGATCATGAATCATAAGGTAGGTTAGGTTAATAGGCAAACTGCTGAATAAATAAGAAGTCTCGAGAGTTGGATTATTCTAAAAACTGTAGTCGAACGCAGCGAAAACATTGCGAAAACATCGGCAGGTGGAAGTCGAGACCTGGAACGAACTTCCGTGACACGCCGTGCCAGCCCATCAGTCGACGCCTCCAGAAAAGCACTAGATGAACATTTTGGATTGTGTTGAATGTTTTGTGGAAATGTGAAGATGCTTGCGCCTTTTTATGGCACTTGCCCTTCGGCCAAGTGCCATATAGCGATCGCAGTTTCTGTCGGTCTTGGTTTTGCTAGTTCGGGCACTTCCCCATGAGCTAGGACGAGAAAAACTTGGCAGACATGACAAGGACCCGAAAAAGTCACTTCCCCGATCAGACCATCTTGAGGGTGGAGGGAGGAGAATACGGAAAATTGAGGTGTATATGCCTTTCGAACGGGTAATCGAATTTTGATGAAACTTGATATTTGGAAAGACCTCGTGTCTCAGACGACCAAGTCCAAATCCGGACAGGGTCCAATGACATTGGGGAATTAGGGTTTGGAACCGGAAATCTTGAGACACGCTTAGACTGGAGGGATCGGGACGAAACTTATTGGATGAACACGCATAGGCCCTAGATACGACCTTGACATAACCGGACCGGATTCGGGTACTGTGGGGGTAGTTATCCGGGGGGGGGGGGGGGGTCCGTTTATCCTGTGTTCGGTCGATGGAACTTGGCAGGCATGTCAGGGACCCGACCAGATAGACTTGAGAAATGTCGTTTCTCCGATCCGACCATCGTGGAGGAAGTGGAGGGATGGTGAATCAGGAATTTAGTAACATCCATAACTTCTGAACGGGTCATCGGATTTGAACGAAACTTGGCGAGTGGAAAGAGCTAGTATCTCAGATGTTCCATTTCAAGTCCGGACCGGATCTGATGCTTTTAGGGAGAGTTGGGGAGGGGACCGGAAATCCTGTGGAACGCTTAGTAGTGAGAGCTTGGTGAAAGAACAAGCATAAGCCCTAGATACGCTATCGAACGATTACATCACTTTATTTAAAAAAAAACCATATACCTACACGTGAACAAAAACAAAAGGAACACAAACAACAACAACTAACATGACTAGCAATAAGAGCAATAAGATCATTGTCCGACACCATCACTCTTAGGTAAAGTGACGGCCTTTCTAAAAATTTCATGGAAATGCAAGCAATTTTGACTGATCATTTCAGCACCGACAGTACACATCCTAGGCAGCCTAAACTTACGGCGAAAACTTTGTTTGTAAGGAATCTTTAGACGGTTCAACACACCGTCAGGACAATGGGAAATATTTTCGAGACCATGCATCTGCTTTCGAAGTAGCAGGTTCCCTCGATTGTAAAGACTAGCAATTTGTAAAGCTACATGCTTATTATCTCGGGTATCATCTCGTAGGTTGTAACCAAGAAAGGGTAAAGAAACAGAAAACTCGGACAAAGTGTTGCTAGAATAAATCTCCACTGGCTAATCCCCCTAACGCCGTACAGTACTCTAAAGCAAGGGAGGAGTAGGCCTATGTCTCGATATGGTACATGGTTAAACAGAACAAAATAATGCCAAGATTTGAAACGAATAGCTAGAACGTCATATGGCACTTGCAAGGCTGGTCCAGATGATGTTCGAGTTTAAGTTTCAAGTTTTTTGATTTATGACACAAAACTACAAACACAATAAACAAGCAATGTGGAGAATAAAAACTCGAACATTCAGTGCTTGCTAATAATTTTACATTAACGACAACAGTACCTTATGAAGTTATAATAATCTAACAAAATGAAAGTAGGAATTTGCTTTTTCCTGGGTTTCTACTTTGTTCTGGTCATTTGTAAGCAAAACCCTTGATATAAGAATGGTCAAAGGCCCTTGGAACTCTCGACTGTGTATCGTTGGGTAAAAGTTATTTTATTTTTGCTTTGGCTGTCATCAGGGGCGTCACTATGGGGGAGGGGACTCCCCCCCCCCCCCAAAGGTCTTGAGAAAGTTCTTTCGTCGGGCGAAGCCCGGCGAAAGTTCACATGTTTGTCGGCGCTGAGCGAAGCGCCGGCAAACACAGAAGAAATATAATTTTGTATGCTTTTGTCGAGCTTCGGTCGACTCGTCTGCAGATCGAGTTCTTTTTATACGCAAGAAATAAAATCCTGCAAACGTTTGTCGGGCTAAACAAGAAAGAAACTGAATTCTGCATGCTTTTTGTCGGGCCTCGGTATTGTCTGCGGTATATCGGGTTCTTTCTATACATAAGGAATACAGAAGAAATCAAACTTGTATGCTTTTGTCGGGCGTCGTCGATTCGTCGGAACCGTCATGCTTCTGTCGGGCCTGGGTATTGTCGTCGGCGCATCGGGTTCTTTTTATACTTAAGGAATACAGAGGAAAAACAATTTGTATGCTTTGTTGGGCGTCGGTCGACTCGTCGGCACATCGGGTTCTATTTATACGTAAGGAATCAAGTTCTGCAAACTTTATCGGGCGCACCCAGGAAGTTCAAGTCTTGTCGGCAAGACGGATTATTTTTACTCGTCAGATATCAACTTCTGTACAATACAGTCGGGCAAAACACAGAAGAAATTGAATTCTGAACGCTTTTGTAGGGCGTCAATGTTCTTTCGGCACATCGTACGTAAGAAATTAAATACTGCAAATATTTTCATGCGCAAATTTTTACGGAAAAATACAGATTGAAAAAATTTCGCATGCGGCACTTAGTTCAAATTATTCTAGATTTATTCGTTGGAAGCTTCGCTTTTTAGCTAAAGTTGAAAAGAAAAGGCAAATGTATGAAGTTAAATATACGAGTTTACATTAAAGGAACAATCTCAACTGATGCATTAAAATAAATACACAAAATTTCGCCTGCGGCGCATTTTGTAGTATTTTCTTCTAGGAAGATCTGTGTTTCATTTAATTGGCGTTGTAGGATTGACATTCTTGGGGGTTCGAAACACGTTAAAAGCTAGAGCTTTTATGGTATGTATAGCAAAATGTTTAAGGACGAAAGGCAGAAAAAAAAGAAAGAAAAAAAAAAGAAGCCGAGCTTTTAGCGAAAGTTGACATGAAAAGCCGAATATGTGAACACAAAATTTCGCCTGCGGCGCATTTTGCTGTATTTTATGTAGTATATAGTTTTAGTAGTTTTGTAGTATTCTCTGTAGTAGCCTATCGGCGTTTCATTTAGTTGGCGTTTTAGGATTGACATTCTGGGTTTGAAACACGTCAAAAGCTAGAACTTGTATGGTAGGTATGGAAACAAATTTCGGAAAAAAGGCATAATTAAAAAATTTCGCCTGTGGCGTTCTGTGTTCTGGGTCGTTTGAAGTCATTGGAAGCTTCGCTTTTTAGCGAAAGCTGAATATGTGAACTTTAATATACGAAATTACATTAAAGGAATATCTCAACTAATGTACTAAAGTTAGTTTTACACGATTCTGTTCTATGCTGGTGGGAGGCGGCAACGGCGCATTTTGTCTGCACATTTTTTAGTCCGTCGGCACAAACCGGACGTCCCCTCCCCCTAAAGGTAAAAGGCTAGTGACGGCCCTGGCTGTCATAATGCGCACTTTAAGGATGGTAGAAATTCACCTGTAAGACCCCGAGGCCCGAGGCAAAAACGATAATTGTCCGTTCGGGATTATTAAAATAGATTGTTGGTCAAAAAGTATTTTTTTTTTCACTTTTTGGCTAAGAGAGCACTTTAAGAGTGCCAGAAATTCCTTTTTAAGCAAAACCCTTGTGGCACAAATGACCATGGGCCGAAATGTACCGTTTGATCAGTAATACTTTTTTTGACTTGCGGTTAAGATTCGGACTTAAAGGGAGCTAGAAATTCATTTGTAAGCAAAACGCTTGATGCAAAAATGATCATGGGCTCATGGGGATCATGAAATTGTATATTTGCTTAAAAGCATCAGTTATTAGATTTCAATGGAATCTGATCACCCGTTCCAAGGTTACGCCTGACTCAACATTCCGATTCCCCCTCACTCCACTCCCCCACTAGGATCGGATCATGAAAATGATTATTTCCAAGTCAGTTCGGTCGGGTCCCGGATATGCCTGCCAAGTTTCGTCATGAAAATTCCCAAAACTCCCATTACCTGAATCCGGTCCAGACATTAAATGGAACATCAGAGACATGTCTTCTATTCAACTTTCAATCGAATCCGATTTCCCGTTCAAAAATTTCGCCAAGTCAATTTTCCGGATTCCCCCTCGCCTCCAACATCCCCGAGAAGTTTGGATCGAGGAACTGGTTATTTCCAAGTTCGTTTGGTCGGGTCTCTGATATGCCTGCCAAGCTTCATCGTCCTAGCACATCTTGCAGTTCCCTAACTCGCACTCGTGGGACAGACCACCCGACCGACAGACGGAATTGCGATCGGTAAATGGCTCCAGAGACTGCAAGTGCCATAAACAGTGACAATAATTTGAGTAGAAGCGACACTAGCACCACTAGCGATGAGAACGTCCTCCTGAAACTCATTCAGTCGTGCACCGGCGCTGGCTCCGATAACTTCGTATTCTGAACACAGCAAAAAAAAAGAAAGAAAAAAGATACAACCTCCCCTGTTTCTTCGATGTTTGCAGCCAGCATCTTAGCTTTACGTGAGATTTGTAAACCCACAAGTTTGCCCAGCTATAAATATCGCAAGCATACTGGACGGCGCAATGAAAATGGCCCGTTGCGAAGCATGGGAAGCAAGGGTCTTGATTCCACTCCGTGGTGTTATTTTGCTCTGTGGTAAAATTAATAGCTGACCTACATCATCATTTGGCTGGCGTAATCTTGCTCTCACCAAATGTTCTTCTGTTATTATAATGTGTCTTGTTTGTTTTTTTCTCTAGGCGAGCTTCAGTTTTCCGTCTGACTCCGGCTGTGACGTGTCTGAAGAAGCCAAGGATTTAATCAAGCAATTAATATGCAGCGCTGATCAGCGACTTGGAAGAAATGGGCTCAGCGATTTTAAGGTAGGAAATTTGCTGTCTCAGCTCACGGCCCATAAAGCCCGCAGTCTTTGAGAACCGGGGTTGAACTCCTAAACGACATGCCAAACCTTTTGTTTCCGCAGTGGAAGGGTGCACATTTTTGGGGAGACGAAGAAATATAGTGGCACTATCCCTGCACGGGGTTTCATTTTGGGTTGCAAAAGAACTATACACAACATACATATTCCTTCAGCCCAAGCGGACTGCGAATCATATTTGATAGTGCAAAAGGGATGCGTCAGCTGAATTTATCAGAGCTATATTTCGACCCTTCTTGTCAAGGGCCCTCTTCAGGCTCAAGGCCGCTCAAGTTCAATAAACCAGCTTGTGCGAAACATCAACACAACTTGTTTCCCACAAGTTCGTTTCTCTTGTTTCCGCTCCCTTGCGAAGAAGGGCCGAAATATAGCTCTAATAAAATTGAGTTGACGTATCCGTTTTGCACTATCAAATAGAACAATACACAACACTGGGTCCCTAACTAAATAGTGCAGTAACAATATTGCCTAACTAAATAGCACTTAACCAAAGGGAAAACGGGATTATATTGGGCCATGGTTAAAATCCGTGGCCCAAGACTCATTGTGTTAGTCGAAGCTGGTAAAGGCTGTGAGACCAGTGGTGATGGGAAACAACTTATAGTATTTATAGTGTCATTGAATGGACTATAGTTATTTTAGGCATAGTTTTATTTTGTATATTGATGATGATACATTTATTTGTCATTTGTGTGACAACAAAATTCGTCACAAACGGAATTTAAAAGGAAAGAAAAGAAATATGATAGATCTAGATTAGCTGAATACATAAAATACAACAACTAAATTAAAACGTAGCAGGATACAAACTAAAGTTATAATAACCAAGCCCGCCGCAAACCGAGAATGCTGGTCTTTTATCTTATAATTTGGATCTGTAAGGACCGTATGTTATATTTTGTACTCATCTAGTTTTGAGGGAAATAATGAATACATAGATAAATAAAGGCGAAGAGAAAAGTAGATGGGGTAGGGAGGAGAGAAACTAGTAGGCATGTTTCAGAGCAAAGGGCCAAGGAATGTCTTCGTCACACATCCATAGATAGCTGGTTTATCGACACTTTTTAAACGGAGCTTAAAGAAGAAAACGAAAAGGTTCATCCTCCAGTTTGAGAGACCGTGGGCTTTGAGAGACACTTAAATATTTTTTGAGCCCAAGCTGACTTTGAAACATTTATTCAAACAATGTTTACAACGGCTACGTCAGCTACGATTCTTCATCAGTGATATTTCGGCCCTTCTTGGCAAGGGTCCTCGTCAGGCTGTCAATCCTCTGGTTCAACTTCGAGGAAGGAAACAAACCTGTAATCAAAAGATGAAGAATCGTAGCTGACGTAGCCGTTGTAAACATTGTTTGAATAAAAGAGAGACACTTTTCTGTGATGGCATGACACATTTGTCAATTCCTGGTAGAAGTTAGAAATTCCTTTAGCTTATACCATGTTTCACCAACTGTGGCATCATAGAATAATGTGGCGTCGTTTGCAGAATATATTGAAAAATAGGTGGGTGAAAAGAAGACGTGCAAGTATATCCTTGTGATAATACATGTGGGATTCCATAAAACCACTTGAGAATAAAATCAGTCCCCGCATTCTCTTTCAGAATCACCCCTGGTTTGCCGAGCTCGACTGGGAGTCCCTTCGTGATAACACAGCCCCCTATGTTCCTGATGTCTCTAGTCCGACAGATACATCGAATTTCGATGTTGATGAAAATGACCTCAGAAGCTCCGATGTGGTGCCGCCCACCGCCAACCCCGTGTTTAGTACCTTACACTTGCCTTTCATTGGTTTCACGTACACTCGAGGAAGGTAAGTTGTTTTCGTGGTTGAGAGGAAAGTCAGTAAACTTGTCGCACCGATGCACTGTAAAAAGCTTCTCCGAGTAAGGATTAAAGTTAACTGCAGTTTTTGCTACTGGGATTAATCTTCTGAGATAAGATGAATTAGAGTTAAATTATCTTTTAGAGACAAGATTAATCCCAGTAGCAAATAGTGCAAGATTTTTGTTTACAGTGTGATGCACTCTTCATGCCTAACTTGTACAGTCCTTTTTTCCCCACCCCCTCTTTTATCAAGAGCCGTACATACCATGTATGTGGCCCCGAAACAATCTGGTTGATACCGGTGGTCTTGACTGGTTAATATTCGTAATTTCCTTCTAACTCTGTCCAGGCCCAAGCTAGACGGCTAGACGACTGTATCAATTTAGTGGGTATTATTGGAAACTGTGCTGAGCTTAGCCATTCGGTAGACCGTGGCGACAACACTACTTAGACCGACATCTTGAGATAGTCCCCTAACCAATATCTGTATATTGACAAAGCTTTAGAGACCGCTTGTGAGATATTTAAAGTAAAGTAGCCCCATTCTTGCTGTAGCTGAAGCTCTACTAGCCCCTATGCTACTAAAGCTCTACTCAGGTCACAAATCATCATCAACTTAACAACAAAAGCTAGAACTCTGAGCAATCTTTGATTTCTTTGTTTCGTATTTGGCTGTACATTTCAGAAAGAGCTCGTAAGTTTTAATTTATATTTATTTTTGTTTGTCCCTTTAGTATTTATGTCGTTCTTTCTAGTTTTCATGGGTCAATGAATGCTCGTATTATCCTTGTATAGGGATCACTTCTTTTTATGGCACTTGCAGCTTCGCTCAAGTGCCAAACTGATTCAGTTTCAATCCAATTTTCAATCGATTCAGTTTTCAGATTACTTTTCGGTCGGTCTATCAGGCCACTGTTCTCAAGTTAGGGTACTTCCAGAAGGGTACTTCCAGAAGGGCTAGGACGGTGAAACTTGGCAGGCATATCTGGGACCGACCAAACTAACTTGAAAATAGTCACTTACCCGATCCGACCACCGTGGGTGGAGTAGAGGGAAGGGGAATATGGAATCTTGAGGAATACATAATTTTGGAACATGTGATCGGATTTTAACGAAACTTGATATTTGGAAAGACCTCGTGTCTCGGATGTCCCATTTCTGTTCCGAACCGGATCCGATGAATGTGGGGGGAATCGGATGGAGGAACCGGAAATCTTGTGACACGCTTAGAGTGTAGCGATAGAGATGAAACTTGGTGGAAAGAACGAGCTCAAGAACCAGATCATTCAGTCATAGAACCGGATCGGATTAGCGCACTGTGGGGGGAATTATAAGGGGGGGGGGGGATCCGGAAGTCCGGTGATCGCGAGTTAAGGACTTCCAAATGTGCTAGGACGGTCAAACTTGGCTTCAACATTAGAGACTTGACATGATTGGGTTACATGTAGTCAGTTCCCCGACCCGACCATCCGATCATCGAATCTTGATGAAACTTGATATTTGGAAAGACCTCTGTCTCAAATGTCCTATTTAAAGTCCGGCCTGATCCGATGAATGTTGGAGTTGGGGAGAAACCGGAAATCGTGTGACACGATTAGAATCGACCTATCGGGATGAAACTTGGTTGGAAGAACATGCACAAGCCCTGGATACATCAGTGACAGAACCGGACCAGGTCTGGGGACTGCGAGGGGAGTTGGTGGTGGGGGGGGGGGTCTGGAATTCCGGCGATTGTGAATTAATATATTTCCAGATTTGCTAGGACGATGAAACCTGGCTCGGAGATTGGAGACTTGACAAGTTGGGCTTAGAAATTATCACCTCAGATCCGACCATCCCTTAAAGTACTAATCGTAATCGCGAAGGACAAAAAATACGTTGATGCAGAATATACATTTTCATCATCCTCATGAGCCCATGACAATAAAGTAAAAACAATAATTTTGATCAAAATATACAAATTTCATGATCCCGATGAGCTTATCATCATTTGTGCTTCAGGAGTGTTCATTACAGATGAATCTCTAGCGCCCTAATGTGCTCATCATAACAGCCAAATGGATATAAAATATTTTTTACGAAAGCGACTCTCGTGATTTCCGAGGACTCGTGATCATTCTTATCTCAAGGGTTTTGCTTACAATTGATCACAACAAACCCGCAAATCGACGAATTCCTACTTTCATCCTCTGACCAAGCCTTGCAAGTGCCATATGAGCTTCAAGCTCCTGTTCAATTACTGTACGTTATGTCAGTGTTAAACCCGTTAACGTTCTTATTAACAATTTTTTGCCATGGCCTTCGGTATCTTTCGGTATAATACTCATTGATTCAGACTAACGATACATTTTGTTCTTGCATTGGCGGGGTCAATATTATTTCCTCGGACAAAGAGATGTTGGGAACGGAATAGAATAATTAACATTATAATAACAACAACTAGGAAAATAAAAGTAAAGTATAGTCTGCTAAACTGGCCGATGATAACGTAGCCTGTTGAGAATCTCAGGAACATAAGAAAGGCTAAGATCTCGAGTTCGAATTTAAAAAATAAATAAAGCTAATCCGTACGCTATACGCTTGGCTTCGCGCATGGCTGCGGTTTACTTAACATTTTTTTGCCTTTATGCTATTGTTAACATATATTCTGGAGGTACAGCATGGATCAGGTGCACCAACGCGCTATGTTGTCTTACCAGGCCGTACCATTGAAGCTGGAGTAGCCCGATGAAAAATTTATCTCAAAATAGTATTATGAAGTAGTACGAAAAAGTAGCATGCAGTACTAACGATGTTACTACATGCTCCTACTTCAAGGCTACCGTGTTACTGCATACTACTATATGCTACTATTAGCAAGACCGGATGCTACTATGGCAAGACAGGATGCTACTGGATACTACTACATAAGATTGGACCAGTCTGAGGAACATTAAATGATAGTATTCTTTGCTATTACATAGTATATTACATGCAACGTTTTCGTACTACTACCATACTACTACGCAGGCTACAAATTTTTCATCGGGAGGCCACATTCTCCCAACCCGCTTCACCTTGCAGCACGATCAACTTTTTCGTCCTTTTCAGCAAACTTCTGACTACCAGAAATAGTCCCTAAGGAATTTCATTCCCGGTCGTTGGCATCTAAAATGAAAACTATGACTCTTTGTTTTGCCAAATTCTGAATAAATAGCCCATTTTATTTCCAGCATATTGTCGAAGAGCGGAGCCCTTCCAGCAATCAGCTCTAGCAGTCCGAGTGGAGATCCGTCAAATTACAACGGAGAAAGCCTTGGGACTACTGGGAAAAGTGGGGACTCGAGTCCCGACCTCCGCAGGTTGCAAGATGAAGTGAACACACTGACAAAGAAAAACGGAGGTAATTAGGTTAATTAGTTTTTTATTTGTCAACTCGGCCACAGTAAATCAACATGGGTCGGCCGAAAAGACAAAAAAAGAAAAGCGTATTTCGCGAGTGTGGCATTAATTCAGATCTTTCTATGACACTTATGGCAGCCTTCGGCTCGGGAGCCTCGTGCCGTCCGTCAGTCCTGTGAAAACGACGAAGGGCACTTACAGATGGTATAGGAGATAGAAATTTAGTAGGGCCTGACTAGGCTTACTTGTAATTTGTCAGCAGGGCTCGAGGCCAAATAGCGAACATTTACATATACTACGGGCTTTACATACATAAACACACAGGATTTGACCATAATCCATCCAGTTTCCAGGTCCAAGCCACCAAACCACCATCGTCAGTATTGTATTTCTAAATGGGCGCAAGGGCGCTTTGTCCATCGTTCATTAGTGGAATTTTCTTGTGTTTGTTATGTCTTCATTCTTCTTTTCTTCTTCTTTTTTGTCTCTCCTTCTTTTTCTTTTGTTGATTTCTTTGGTTTGTTCTCAGGAATAAATGCGATGATTGATTGATTGAAAGAAGAAGCGCCGCCCATTGCCAGGCCTTATGTTAGGCCTTATGGTGGGGCCATAAAGAGTTTAAGGTGTTTTTATTTTTTATGAATAAACTAACCTAAACTAAATGAAAACCTTGATCTTTCGAGAATTGTTGAAGGTTGCTGTGTTTCACAAGGATCGCGCGTGTTATGGTCGTAATTAGATTGAATTCCAGAAAATAATCGAATTCATAAAAATATTCCGGTAGGGAATTCTGTGATCCTTTTCTATGATAAATGAAATAGAAAACGACGAAAAAGTTCGATGAAATTCTTCAAAAATAGCTTTTCCTTGATGACTTATTAGGGCAAGAATCAGGAGACGGTATAACAATTTTATGTTTTGCTGCGTTACTAATGGTAATATATTGATCGAAACGTAATGAAGTGTAGACGAAGGCAGCAATTTGAGTAAGAATGGATCAGTGCATACATACACATAGGGAGTGCTTACTTACACATAAGAGAGATCAGATTGAAGAAGCCTGATCGTGCCGACGTTCTGTGCGACCTCAACCCTCTGGTATATTATGTGCTCCTTTAGTTATTTTCCTGGATGTGCCGTTTGTTGATGGGACCGAATCCACGCCGTAGGGGTTGGGGGGGGGAGGACCCCGGGAAATATTCGTGGTGCTCGTGAAGGAATGGCATTTGATGGGTAGAATGGCAACGCCCCCTAGTTCTGCCGTATGTATGTACAACTACTGTACGATCGGAATTAATGAAAGCACGGCCATAATTGCATTGTTGATACTTCAGTTTTTACTTGTTTGACGGCTGCGCTATTCTTGTTTTTAGAGCTGATTCGACAGTTGACGTCACTGGATGAAGAACTAAGGGATATATCCGGTGCGGCCCGACAGTTAGAAACGTCTGATTTGGAGAAAACCCAACGAGTTCGAGAGCTAGAAAAGGCCGTCAAATCGCTCAAGTCCGAGAGGGATGAGGCACAACGGGTAAGACACAACGATCCCTTGCTTCTTCTTAGATCGTCTTCACCCTAATTACCGTAGTAAGTCGGAGTCGGTTAACGGGTCAAGTTAATGTTATTGAGACACGAAGGTAGTTGTGTTTTGCAGATTCAATTCAGTTCAGTTTAGTTCAGCGTAATTAAAAAAAATTTCTCACGGACGACGCCGAATGAAAGAATGACTTTAGTAGTTTAGGTAGTTGGATCTGCAGTTTGTCGTGTGTTATATGTTTGCCCAAAAGAAATACTTACATCCACCCACATTCCAAGTACCAAACTTCTTTCCCACCAGTTTGACAGCTCGTGTGTCGGTGATGATGAAGGAGAGATGGCTTTTTTGATCTTAGTATCGTATCAGATGCCACGGTAACAGCAAAAGCGACTTCAGACCCTTGTGTCACATACCATGTTATCTGCAGAAATATAACTCTTGAGCTCCCAGTGCAGCTTCCAATTTTGTCATCCTGATGCATCACGCGCTCCGCAATCATGTACCAAGTTATTATGCTAATCATGATGAAGAATCGTTTTGTTGGACCTATTTGACATTCAAAGCTAACTTGTTACTCAGCTCCAGTTAGAGGAGAGACCTGCAAGAGCGGCCTCATTGGTGATGCCCAAAACTCCAACACGTAAAATGTGACCATGTACGGTATGAAAAGACTTTTGGATACAGCCTTTCGTTAAAATTTGTAATATTATTTAGTGTTACTTTTGTATAGGAAACATATTTATATACGAGTGCTTACATGTATATATGACGATGTCGACAAATCACCATGATAGTTCGAAAAGAATAAAAGCGATATCTATCTATCTATCTATCAGGAAAAAAAAAATTACAATTTGCTAAGTAGCCCTTTGGAAAAGTTTCTCTACATAAAAACAAAAAGTGTGTTGTTATCGACTTCCGATTTCCAGGAGCTGGCGGAAGCGAACGAAAAGCTCCGACTGCAAACGAAGGAGCTTCAGGACGCTCTGGCCCAGCGAAAGCTAGCCATGACGGAATACACGGAAATAAGCGACAAGTAAGTAGGGGGTGCTTGTGTTCTAAGTAGAATCGCTATGTTTTCTAGACCGTAAAATACTACAGCAGACGGTTTAATGGCTAAGCGCGTCATAGCTGAAGATTTGATAAGGTTTTAAAAAATCTGAACTTTTTTGTTGATTTATTTTTCTAGTATAGTGACTCGTAAATTGTTGAATTCGTGAAGAAATCTGCGACTGAACTATTTAAAAATACCTAAAATACCTATGTTTTTGATAGGGCAGAGGCGACCTGTGTGCATCCTCTTCGGGTCCAAAGCTGAATCGAAGCCAACCAAGCCTGTGAATAGGAGCTAACACGGCTTGATCATTCTGTCTTAGCGGTTGTTAACTCTAGGAGGATGTATGCTTCGAATGCGGTTAAACCGCGTGTTATCTTTTCGTAGATAATATCTCTTAAAACCTTTTGAAATGTCATGTTTCATGAAGAAATGATACAAGTTCATTGATACATTGCGTAGTGCTGCATGGTGTCTTTCAGCGGGTTACATTGACCTCTTTTTTGTTTTTTACCGCTGTCCTTGTACAAAACAAGCACACGTTAAATATATTTATACCCTTTTTTCAACGCCGTAAGCAAGTTGTCTTAAAAACTTTTCCACAGGTTGTCTGAACTTCGTCAGCAGAAGGCCAAACTCTCCAGACAAGTCCGGGACAAAGAGGAAGAGCTCGAATCCGCCCTACAAAAGATGGACGGTCTTCGGAGCGACCTTCGAAGATCGGACAAGTTAAGGCGAGAGTTAGAGATGCGGAATGAAGATCTTCTGGCAGATATGGACAAGGAAAAGCGTCTTAGGGAAAGATCAGAAGATCAGGCGAAGCAGTTTAGCTCGGAGTGTGAACAGCTTCGATTGAAGACCGCCGGTAAGTGAAACTTATGACGAAACACGTGCCTTCTAGTCATGCCATGATGCGAATCCTGGCTTAAGTGGTTTGATGCAAGGGTCATGTGAGCTTTTTGCTCTTCTTAAGGGAGGGGAGGAGGAGCGTAAAGATAACCCCTTCGCAAGGGGCTGGTCAAGGTTTGTGCAATCGTCGCCGGACGTGGTGGAAATACGAAAAGTCCTTTGGTGGAGTTGGAAATCTAGATTGAGACCAACCCGAAATTTCGTCTAGATTTGGAGCAGCTGTGGCGGTTGTCCTTTAAGGTGACATCGTTTGCGGTCTTGACCCTTCCTCTCTTTTCTTTTTTTTTTGATTACCCAAAAAAAAAAGGTGTTAAGAAGCTACGTTGATTGACCCTCTGTTTAAGATGCAGACATGATTCTGTCCCAGATCCATTTATCGATGCCGATGGACTCATGATTGTTATTGGGCGTCGTCTATTGTTAATCCTAGGGATAGCCATAATATTAGTTCTTCCTTTCACGATCACATCGCTTTGTTTGCCCCGGGTACTAGGATTTCCCCAGCTCCCAAGTGATGTAAAAAAAAAATCCGTCCTAGCTACTTTCGGCCTAGCTTCTCCTAGCTTCCTTTCGTATTTACCTAGATCAAAAGAAAAAAGTATACACCCAACCTAATTTTTCTAGTTGGTCATAGGAGCCTAAGTATGGAAGAAGGGACTTCAGATATCTGAGATTTCTTCTCCACCTACCACGGCGCAGGCGGAACCACTACCTAATCGACCGTCTGTTAATTTCCGACCCGTTGTTGACGCTTTAAGCCCTCTCCTCTAATTTGTGTTTTCCGATTGAAAACTTACCTGTCCGCGCGATCTCATCAATGTGATTCTAAATCAGTGAACCTTTGGAAAATATTTGTTGAGTATTTTGCGATTATTTTATATTTCTTTATCCTTTTCTGCTGCTCTTACGCCCTTGGGCAGAGCGTCATAAACCTTCATTCATTCTTTCAATTGTCATGGCCCTTAAGGATTCGCTAATGGGTATTGAGGACATGAAAAAGTTCAGTTAAAGTCCTCATTTTCAGGATGGGTCTGGTTCAGCGAACAGTTTCACACCCGACGAAGTATAAAGCCTGTCTGAACATCTTTTTGCTCTTTTTGTGTTTGTTAATTGTAATAGTTATGTTGTAGGATTTTCAGTGACGTCTGCTCTGTATGATGAACCACACTCGAGAAGCAATACATTGTTTTGTTTGTTGCTCAAGTTTCTTCTTTGTTTAAAGTTTGTTCCTCACCAGTGGCGAAACTAGCCCATTTTCGTTGGGGGGCAAGCCTAGATTTTACAGGAAAAAAGTGACTCCCCGTGAATCTTACAACCGCTGTGATAATATGTTGTAACATATCAATTGAGATGGTTTTCTAACGAAAATTAATAAATTCGCGATTAACTTCCTGGCACCAATGGTTATCACATAGAACCAGGAGCATATGCTACTAGTCAATAGTATTGCAAACCAGAAAAGTAGTGATAGACACTGCAACAGATTACTTCACTGCTTGAAAGTTTACGCAACTGTCTTTTTCGCTTGTAAACTAAGCGGCTTTTGGGGGGTTCTAAAGGTTAGCACCTACGAGTTCGTAAAGTTTGTCTGTCCGTCTGTTACCATGATAACTCTCGAAAGGGTTGAGATATCTTGTTGAAATTTGGTATGAGGATGCGTTATCAAAGTACAGGTGAAGTGACACAACAACCCAGTTTTTATAGAAACTTGATGGCTGATGCCCTAAATTTGCTGCTTCTGTGTCCGAAAGAAATCAGACAACTGAGTGGAAGATAGGGGTCAGAGTAACTTTGTGATACGCCTCAAAGACCAAACAGGTGCATGGGCCTTAGAAAGTGGTCGGATTCGCCTGAAACTTCCCAAGATGTTCAATTTATCCGTGTCCGACAACAGTGTTGCAAGGAGGTCTCGGAAATATTGTAGGTGCTGAACGGATAGATTGGTTGGGCTAAAACTTGAAAGGTACAAAACTCATGGGAACTACACATGTAATTTGAAGCCCAAACCGGATCTGACTTCCGTTTGATGAACGTGGGGCTGAGGGGTACCGGACCGGTAGGCCCACTGAAAAATTTTCGGAAATGGTCCGTTCGAGTGATGCTTGATGCATTGTAGACGCAGATGCAAAAAAATGCCATTGGCCCATTTACGTTTCCGAACCTCTTCTTGCCATTATGGTAGTGCTGTGGGTGGGTTAGGGTGGTCCTGGACTTCTTAAACGCTTAGGGACCAGATTGGTTGAGCGATTGGGATAAACCTGGCAATACTGTGCCCATGCGACCTATTTGTGTTATTCAGATATCCTGGCCTGATCCAACCTCGGTGGGCCGAGTTGGTGGGGGTATCACTGATTGACGGGAATTTGAAACTCCTAAGTCACTGAATAAAGTGGACTGTTTCCCGGATTGATGAACAGCCGGATCAACCCAAAAAGGCAGTTTATGGGTGGGAACAGAGAAATCACTCAAGTACAATTCGAGGAAACAGGTTTGCCGGCTTGGTTGATTTACCGTCAAGGAACAGAAAGGAATGAAGAAGTTTTGGTTAGTGCATTTTCGGATTTACTGACGAGAATATTCCAGTAACCACATCAAAAAGTCTCGCATTGATGAATAATTCAAAAATACTGAATTTAACGACACGATTTGTATCCATTCCGGATGTAAACAGACCAAAAAAGTGAGTTCCCATTTTACCGACAAGACTTTTCCCAGTCATTGTACCGAAAATTGAAAAACAACAGATATCAGGGTCTCGATCCGATCATCGGCTTGATTTGCCGACAAGGCTTTTGTCGCGATCGTTCCCGAGCGTGGTAAGCAAATAGTTATTATTTCTAGAAGGTTGGAACGGTTACCCTAGTATCTTTTCACGAGGCTGTAAGGAAAATAGTGACTGATAGTTACTATTGTTAGAGGGGTGGAACAAGATCTAGCTAACGTTCGACGTGCTCGGCGCTTGATCATCCGTAATCTGTATGTCGACCTCCGAGTTGTACCATATTATTTATTTTCCACCCTACTTACCATAGTTACTACTACGTCGTCTACTGAAACACAAATAGTTATTGTCAGTTACTATTTTGAGAAGGTTGGAACGGTCAGCGTAGTAACATTTCGCGAAGTTGGAACCTGGAACGCTCATTGTCATTAGGTCATAATTCAGTTATTTATTATTTAATTTGTTATTTAGGAGATCAGCCAGTAGCTGATGTGGATGGAGAAATTCGGAGACTCCGGATTCAGTTGGAAAATGTCGAGGTGACAAACAAAGAGCTTCAGTATCAACAGGCAAAACACATCTCGGAAATTTCTAGTCTAAGGGACCAATGGCAACAGTTGGAAGCATCTAACGGAGATCTCGAAAAACAGGTAAAGCCTTCTGTCTGGAATAATCTGGAATCCAGATATGACCTCATTGACACATGCTCGAGGGCACCGAAAACGCGATCTTCTTTTCTTTTGAAGAAACATTCCTCTTCTCTGGCCGGATATTTTAGTTTCCTTAATTAATTAGAGCGGCTGGCTAAACCTCCCTGTGGATTACGTGGTTGGGTTCAAACGACAAAGTTATTATGAATTTGTCAAGTATTTTGAAATACCCTTGTTACTATTGCATGAATGAATTCCCGCACCGGCCGAATCATGTGAGCTAACAAGCAAGAGCGAGAAAGAGACGTGAAATGAACTTAGTAGCCTACTAGGCGGACTGCAACTAAAAGAATATCTTGATAGGTTTTCTTAGGCTAGTACTCTAAAGAAATTGTTTATCATCCTTCACAACAAGACCAAGGGTTTCGATGGGATCCCAAAAATTTTAATATTTGCTCCCGACAATTCGGTCTTGTATAGATATTCGGTCTTCAACAGACTTCTTAAGCATTTTTACTTTTAACATTTAAGGCCAATGGTAATAATCGGAGAAGACCAAGTTCGTATTTGACAGTGCAAACCTGATACGCCAGCTGAATTTCAACAAGTTCGGCAACGGATATTCAGATATCCGTTTTGCGCTGTCTAATATTCAGATATCGGTTCAGCATATGGTTTACCCTGTAGCCTACGTCGTATCTCCTTCCTTCCTTACTTCTCCCCAACTTTAGGTTTCGGCCGAAAACCCGACAAACTACTTGTCTGGCAAAAAACTAAAGCTCAAAAACAAATTCAGCATGTCTCCTTACCCCTACATCCAACCTCTAATCAACTTCAGATTAAACTTTCACGTTTAACCAGTTTTCCGGTTTCAGCCGGATTCCGAGCGATCTATACATCCGGTGAGAAAATGATTGTCATATGCGAATTCAGCATGTTTTCTTACCCGCAAATCGAACATTTTTGTCAAATTTAAATAAAAGTTTTACTTTTAACTAATTCTCCGGTTTTGGCCGGATTCCGGCCGAAGTAATTTTCCGGCATATTCGGACTCAGCACGTCTCCTTCTCCCTAAATCGAACCTATAACCGACTTCATATTAAACTTTTACTTTTCACAAATTTTCCGGTTTTTGCCGGATTCCGGGTGAACTATTTGTCCGGCGAGAAGATAAATTTCATATTCG
Source organism: Branchinecta lynchi (assembly GCA_023053575.1). Taxonomy (NCBI): domain Eukaryota; kingdom Metazoa; phylum Arthropoda; class Branchiopoda; order Anostraca; family Branchinectidae; genus Branchinecta; species Branchinecta lynchi. The sequence goes on from JAKZAP010000008.1 coordinate 18,296,480, forward strand.
AATTCATCATGTCTCCTTACCCCTAAATCAACTATCTCAATGGCTTTCAAAAAAAAATTGTTTTGCCCCTTAATTTGACCCCCCACCCCCACCCTCAAATATAGGGCTACAGAGCCCATCTCCGAACTTTACCTGTACTTTGAACCAAAGGATCCTCCCACCAAGTTTCATCAAAATATCTCAATCCCTTCGAGAGTTATCGTCCGGACAGACGAACAACTTTTCCGATGTCATAGGTATCCCTCCACTTACGTTTTGGGATCCCAAAAAGTGACAGCAACCCTAAATTTTTGGTCCATAACTAGATTTTCTAAGCTACCCTGCTTAAAGATTTAAAGGTTAGTAATAATTTTAGCCAGTGAAAGCTATCGCGTGTTCTTTTTCTTCTTCATTTAATTACCCCGTCTTTTTGTATGTTTGTGCACTATGATGGGCAATAAATATATTATTATTATTGTTACTAGTGTAGGGAGCTTGGGACGTTGACGGCAGAGATAGGCGAATCCGATCATGGGTGGATTCGGATCTGATTCCGAATCAGAATCCACCATTTGATCCTGAGGATTTGAATCCGGAATCGAATCCGGATTTGGATCCGACCTTCATAAAAAAAAAAAAAAAATCATGTACACCGCATAGGTTACAGTTTAAAAAACAGATTTGACAAAAAAGCACTGATGCCTAAGGCAAATGCGACAGTTAATTGGACGATGTAAACCATATTTCTAGGTTTTCATGTGTGCTTGTTCTAGTACGGGTTTCCTCTTGGCAACCGGGAATGGATTTTGTGCTCGTTTAGCATAATAACGTACGCACAGTATATACAAATTGGGAAATATAGAAATTGGAACGGATTCGTAAGATTCGTGGTTTGGAATCCAATCTGAATCCAGCCTGACAAGCAGAAGATTCGAATCCGGCCAAAAGGACAGAATCCTGGGTTCGAATCCGGATACTGATTCGCCCATCTCTGGTCGGAGGTTAAGTGGTATTTTTGGATGCTGGAATACATAATATTACCTCCGCAGGATGCTCAGCTTCCATCTGCGTTATGTTACTTATCAACGTGACCGCATCTCCAATGCGAACTTTACTGATCGTTATTCTGTATAATTTGTTTGACTTCCCTCTTGAAAATTCTTAGCAGTTGCCCGCTGTAGAGCAGAACTAAGAGGAGTGGAAGAACTTCTGTTTTCCCTGCCGGATGCTGTCACGTTGATTAGGACACCAGCTAAATATAACCCGGAGTAATTACATCGTGTTTATTATTTATGTAACTAAGTCGCGATTTGTTTTAGAACACGGAACTTCGAGATCGGTTGGAGCACATGAGGTCTGAAACGGCTTTTGAAAACGATGAGGTATTAACCGAAACCCGTCGGGCGTACGAAAAGGAGAAGGCTCTGCTTGTCGGTGAGGCATCGCGTTTGTCATCAGAGCTATCAAAGGTTAGTTATGTCTTATTAATCTTTATTGCTTAGCGAACTCTGTCATAAAGTCTCGAATCCTCTCTTTAGTGCCACACTTCCTCTTGCTCTAAGATAGCTGTACTAAAGACGATCCCATCCGAAGCTTCCATAAGTGCCCAGTAACATGGATACTATAGTTGAGAATAGCCAATCGCATTTAAGCATGAACAGAATATGACTGTTTATTCTTGTCAATCGCGAGATGGCTTAGTTTTGTTCTACAAAGTACCGGCGACTGGGGATCTCGTCTGTAGTGGTAGTACAATATATTCCGGAACTCCGTCAGAGCGTTCTATCACCGCAATAACAGTAGCGCCGTGTGGGAGGGGGGGGGGGGCATGGCCCCCTTATTTTAAAGGGGCCAAAAACCCGAGGCTTTTTTGTTTATATTCTTTGTTGTCTAACAAACTGACATAAAGGAATTTACCAAATCTCGAATTTCACACTGCGTCGCGCAGTTTGCAATCTGGTTTTGAACCGAAATGTTCGTATTTTGGCAGAACACTTTTTTAATTTTGCCTGCGCCGCTCATTTTCAGTGTAATTTGGTGTTAGGATATCTAGTGTAACTTGGTGTTAAGATCTCTGCATTTTAGCGTAAAAGGTTGATTTTTAAAATATTTAGTCCTTTAAGGCAAGGTTCCAACAATATAAGCGTCGATGAATCACATTTTTTACTTTCTATTTACTTTATTCTCGATGACAACTACTTGTTTTGAAAAGGGTTGTGTGGAATAGGAATGTCAGGCTACCAACTTCTGGCAAGACACTTCACTCCGTTCGAGAGTTATCGTGGGCACAGAGGGAATCCTTGCTTTTGTTTCGGAATTTAAAAAAATGGTCTGATCGTAAATGTTGAATAAAATTTTGTCTGCGGCGCCTTTCTTGGTATTTTTCATATATTCTAAGAGCGCATCAAGTTGGGTGTGGCTTTAAAAGCTAATTTGTTTGTGAGACGTTTTAAGACTTTAACCCGATACCCGAACTCAAAAGATTTCATGAATCCATATTCACATCGCGAGATCGCAACAGATCTTGATAGGGTTTCGTTCGAGAGGCTCAGAGGGTTTAAAGTAGCTTATAAGTCTGCAATACGGGCAGGCCTGAAACACCAGCTCACAGGATGCTCCAGTGAATATTTGTATTTGTGAAGGGTCTTTGAACAACGCGTGACTCGAGCATTTGCTCTTATGTATATTGAAAAACTCCCACAAAAAGAGCAATTAAAGTTTTAGGTTTGTGTAAAAAGAAAAAATCTAGGATTGGGGTTTTGCGAAAAGAGTGTTTAAAAATGTCATAATATATACTCCTATAATGTTGAGCACAAAGATGCACAAACAGGCGTTATCTGTTATCAAACTTCTGACAGTCTATTGGGACCTGCTCGTGGAACTATTTTCCTTGTGGCCCTTTGACAACCGACAACAGGCGTATTCTCGCTGTTCCCCGAGGACTCCTCGGGGACTTGAAGGGAACGGCGAGAATAGAGGGAGTCAATCCACGCGGACTCCGCCTCCGGAAAACAACGAGAACACGGTGAATGCTTCCAAAATGAATTTTCTTCGTAAAATAAATATGATGTTGACGAAATTAGTCTAGATCCACTTTATTTTTTATTTCGTTTATACTGATTGTTTTTAATTAATTTTACATGGCACCAACACCAGACAAAAATTGATTCCCCTCTGAATCTGAAAGGAAGTCCTTTTCGATGATGGTAATGATAATCGGAGCATTTCCCATCCGTGGGGACTCGCTAGAATACGGGGAGTGAGTCCCCGGGACATACAAAAACGTGGGTTCTCCTCAAGTGGAGTCCTCGGGGAACGGCGAGAATACGCCTAAAGCTTGTACAAGCTTACATATTTATGCTGAAGCTCAGGGAACTCTAAATTATTTTCCTTGGCGAAGATGCGGTTAATGCTGAATCGATCGGTAGTTTGAAGTACACGATTTGAATTCGGCTTCGCATGGTTACTCCCAATTTCTCTTTTTTGTTGCATTATTTTTGCCATGCGGGACGAACTTTGGGCGTACAGAGAGCATCTGCAGCGCCTATCCCCCTGTCTCTCGTTTCGCAAATTCTCCGGGAGATTCAGAAGTCTGTCAAAATGTCTCTAAGCCCGGTAAGTCTTTTAATCAAATTTGAGGATCTTTTAGATTGAAGGATAAGTCAGGTTCATAAATAGGCCCCGCTCCCTAAAGTTTGAAGATCGAGGAGGGAATACAAATTTTGGTTTGAATAAAATGTTGGTGAACAGTTGTCATCAAAGTGTTGATTTGGTGGTACTAAGAAACGGTCAATAAGATTATTTTTTTCTTTCTCTAACTGGTATGCCTTCTTTGACGTTGTTGTTAAATAATTGTCGTCCAAGTGATTGGTGGTCTTGTCCGACGTCGCTGTCCCAAGGCTACGGGTGCCTACTTCTTTGTTTTGTGATCCCAAAATGTAAGTGGAGTGACACCTATGACATCGCAAAAGTTGTCCGTCTGTCAGTCTGTCTGTCCGTCTTTAAGCACGGTAACTCTCAAAGGGAACGATGTATTTTGACGAGACTTAGTGTGAGGACTCTTTGGGGCAAGGGAAAGGTCGAGTTCGTAGATGGGCTATGTAGCTCAACATTTAGGGGTGGGGGAGGGGTTTCAAATTAAGGGGCGAACAAATCTTTTCTGAACAGCTAGTGAGATAGCCGATTTAGGGGTAAGAAGACATGCTGAACATGAATATGAAATCATTTTCTCGCTAGACAAGTAGTTCTCCCGGAATCCGGCCCAAACGGAAAGTTTTTTAAAAGTTAAAGTTTTCTATAAAAAGTTGATTGTTTTATCTGAAGTTGATTAGATGTTCGATTTATTGGTACGGAGACATGCTGAATCCACTTTTGACAATCATTTCTACCCGGACATTTAGTTCGCCCGGAATCCGGCTCAGACTGGAAATTTTGTTAAAAGTTTGTTTTATCTAATATTGATTAGATGTTCGATATAGGGGTAAGGTGATACGCTGAGTTCGTTATTGAGATTTAGTTAAAAAATCCGGAATCCGGTCGAAACTGGAGATTTGGCAGAAGAAAGGCAGGAAGATTTGATCAGTTTCGTATGTTTCGTCAAAGTAGATATGACGTCTAGCCTAGGGGTAAATACACACATGGTGAATCCATATCTGAACTTGAGTTTCTCAGATACTTAACCATTGAACTTCTTCTGTTTCTAAATCTTAATAGTAAAAATGTTCAAGGAGTCTGCCGAAGACCAGATATCTACAAGACCAAATTGTCTGGATCACATATTAAATTTTTTTGGATCGCACCGAAACCTTTGGTCTTGTTTCCAGCTGAAAGGTGTTGGCGTCTGGTATGCGTCCTTGCAAGAGTAGCACTGAGGCAATTCATGCTAATCTTTAGAGACCCGCCTGTCGTACCCGCCTTATTATACCCAGCCGTATTGTACCAAAGTCCTGTGCCTGGTTGCTTAATTTGTTTATTATTTATTTATAGATTAATATTTATTTATTTCTCTCAGAACTAAGGAGTACAAAGTATAATGTACACAACAGAACTATGCGTAAATATATTATTAGCTAAATATTAAATTTGGCGTTATTATAAGCTTTTAGATTGTTGGCAAAAATTGTATAAGCTTACACACATGTTCCTTTCCAGGCTTCTGTCGTGATTCAGAAACTGCAAGGGGAAAGAAGGGCAATGGAAATAGAGCTGGAAGATTTCAGGTCGAAGAAAGAGGCTCTAAGCCAGTGGGAGTCCCAGATAACGGAAATCATTAAATGGTAAGCAAGCTACTTGTATGCCTGGCTGATAGAGTCGGGTTTGGGGGGGGGGGAGAAGGTAAGGTATCGATCGGTCCTCATCCGATCATCCATCTCTCCGTGAACCTTTATCCACCTGCGTAAAAGCTCGCAGCTTTCCTGCTAAGTTATCCTGCCCTACTTGTAGGATCTTCAGAATGATTATATTTTTTCAGTTCAGTTTATTTAAAAAATTCGCTCACAGACGAAGCCGAACATTGAATTTCTTCTGTCATGTCTAACTTAACAATTAAAAACAACTATAATTAATTTATTCAAACAATCTTTACAGCGGATACGTCAGCTATGATTCTTCATCAGCGATATTTCGGCCCTTCTTGGCAAGGGTCCTCGTCAGGCTGTCAATCCTCTGGTTCAACTTCGGGGAAGGAAATAAACCTGTAATAAATAACTGAAGCTTCTACCTGGTAGAAGCGTAAAAGCTTGGTAGAATCATAGCTGACGTATCCGTTGTAAACATCGTTTGGATAAATGTTTAAAAGTCAGCTTGAGCTCAAAGAATATTTATACTATAATTAATGTTATTCATTTGGCCAATGTAACATGTATCTCACAATAAAACTCTAGGTAAAACCTTTAATCACACATAACACGTCAACTAATCAAAACATCTATAAGTAAAAATCATAACTCAAATTCACACCAAACTAAAAACTAGATAATATATGTCTTCTAAAGTCCCATATATCGACAGATTCTCAGACTGGACTGGTGACGAGGAATATATTACTAGCTAAGTTACTAACTAATTGCTAGCATCTTACTAGCTAAACCCAACCACGATAGGAAACGGGAGAGCAGCAGCAGATGAGTGCTGGCGCTGCTCTGACCCTTTAGGTGTTGTTTCCTGTAACGTTGGATGTCGAAGACTATCAATCAATCAATCAATTTTATTTTATTTTGAACCCTAATAGCACTAGGTTAACATGGGCCGGAAAAATAAACACTCACTACAATACAAGTAAGACGCAAACTAACAAACAATAAATAAGAAACGAACATAGATCATGAACAGTCAAAATGTTTAGTAAAATACGGAACGAATGAATTTTGGTATCTTTCGGAAGATTTCGTAGGTGGGGGAACAATCTTGGGTTTTGGGTCGTCCTTGCTTCGCGTATTCGGTCCATGAGAGGGTGTAACGAAGTCCGGAAGGAGGGTCCTGTGGTGTTGAGAATTCAAAATTTCTTGGCCAAAACGCATGAGAAGATTATGTCTTCTTTCAGACAGTTTTTCGATATCGAGGATTTGAAGGCTTTCGTTATAAGATTTGTAATTGTGACCAAGTATTATTCTGCAGGCTCTCTTCTGCAGTCGTTCGATTTCGGCCTCCTGAGCTTTACTTAAGCCAGGATGCAAAATTTGGCAGCCATACTCTGAAGTTTTTATAAAGTGTACTAAGTACCAGCCCAAGTTTTAAATTCCATTTCGAACCAGTTTGCTCTGTTGGCGCCTCACCACGTGATGCAGTTTGACTCCATTTCTATTTACAGATAAAAAAGATTAGACATGTCAGTGCACACAAATAATAATACTAGGTTATGCACTGTCAGAAGTTTCACAACAGATAACACAAGGATGCATGGTTTCACTAGATAACACTTAGGATGTTAAGTGTTTTTTTCAAACGTTGCGCATTAAACGTTATCCATACTAGAAGAGCGGAGACGCCGCCGAAAAAATGTCTGCTTACTCTTTTGTTTGTCATCATGATTTCGGAAAAGTCAGCAGATGTTTTCTCGGCGGTTTTACGGCTCTTTGAGGCAATGCTGCTTTATGTTAAAAGTTTCATAACAGACAACACAAGGACGAGTGGACGACATGACGACAAACAATTAAGTCAGCAGATGCCTTTTTCGTGGTTTTTCCGCTCTTCCTGGTAATGCTTGCTATGCATAACATGTCATGCATAATGTTTGTCGCAACAACAGATAACATCCCAAGTGTCGCCTGTTGAAACCGTGCATCCTTGTCTTGTCTGTTATTAAACTTATGACAGTGCGATTGACACTGAAAGGGCAGTAGCCCTGTTTGATGAAAAGTGTTTTAGTATACTACAGAGGCCAATGCCCTAATTTTCTATTATATAATTGTTATCGTTTTCGGCCTGGCAGACAGTCTAACCCTAGGTTCACACGGAGGCGATATCGGCCATCGCTGAGATTTTCGTCGCCAAAATCGGCGATTTTCAATGTTGGGAAAATTCAACTTTAATCGGGCGACAGTACGATTTTATGCACGCAACAGCAACATGGACGACCCTTTTGATGATTCACTTTTTAGAAAAATTATTCATTTTTTATTATCTAATTATTTTAAGGGTTATTTTTAATTATTCTAATTATTTTTCGCGTTAAATTCTGTGGCCGACCAAAATTCAGTGTGAACATCGAGGCGGTAAAAATCGTCTGTCGCTGCTATTGAAAAATTTCGTTCGTCGCCGCGATTTGCCCTGTGTGAACCTAGGGTAATAGCTTCCCTTAACTTGCAGGGTGAGCGACGAAAAGGAGGCGCGAACTTATCTACAAGCGTTGGCGTCGAAACTAACCGACGACGTCGACTCCTTGAAATCCAACCGTGGGGCGAACACGAACGAGAAAAACTGGAAAAACAGAAGAAGTCAGAAGCTGGATAAGATGGAACTCCTTAATCTTCAAAGTACGCTAAGCTCCGAGATCGCTGCCAAGGAAGCGATCCGGGGTGAGCTGACGTCAACAAGGTCGGAGCTGATCGCTGTCCAGAAGTAAGTATTCTAACCTTCAGGACAAACGAATATGTTTTAAGACTTGGAAATTTAACGATTGGTCTCTCAGCAATAGCTAACTTCCAGTCGTAACCTCAGTAGTATTAGTTCCAAAATTTCTTCCGAATCCTCAGAATTTGTTCCAGAGGAATAAAAGATAGAAAAAAGGAATAGCTCACAAGATACTGTTTTAACTTCACAGCACATAATTAAAAAAGAAGAACACATATACTATTACTTCAACTATTGTCTGGTTGTTGGATAGAGACTGTTTGGAAGGTCGAAGGATTCCAGGACTCGAGCAAGACGCTCTATAACAGCATTGGTGGGATTAGCCTATAATTTTTTGTAACTCGTCGAATTCACACCACACCACAGCCGAAGCACGAATTTGGTATATTTGTAAAAGCTACCTCTGATAGTTCTAATATCAGATATGTGGATTTGGCATATTTGTAAAGTCTTTACCTCTGATAATTCTGAAATCATATATGTGGAAAAGTCAATAGACTGTTGCGAGCGCAAGTGCATGCGGTGGGGTGGCATATGATACTACGTGTGACTCTTCTTGGATGCCCTATAGACGCAGGAAATTGGCTTACTTATAAAACGTAGCCTACCTCTGATCTTTCGATAAAATCAGATATGTGGATTCGGCATATTTGTAAAACCTGCTTCTGATAATTCTGATATCAGACATGTGGAAAAGTTTCTAGAATGTTGCAAGTACATGCGGTGACCTGCAAAAATTTGGATTCTACCATGATAATTTCGAGAAGAATAAAAGCGACATCTCTCTATCTATCTATGATGTTGTCTCTTCTATACTGTTGTCTCTTCTTGTATTGTAATACGGTAAAGGAGATGTACCTTTGGACCTCTGGTCCTGTACTGTATAATCGGTAGTGTGGGGGAGGCTCGTGGGGTCTATCTCCTAGGGCTATATAGAGTCAAACAAACTAGAGTGCGAGTATAGGTTTAATAAACGTTACGACTTACTTAATACATGGAGAGCGTGCACTTGTAGTTTCACTATAACACTGTTACCTTAAGACTGGCTTAAGATCGACTGCCCCTTTACTAATATATATTGGTCCTTTTTATACCTGTTTTTCTTGAAGTGTTTCTGTTTTCTGAGAGCTCACATATCATGAAGTGCTCGAGGTACTTGGCCAGGGAAAACGAAGTATAGGGAATGGAGGCTTCTGCGACAAATAAGAACTTTGCGCGAGTCCCTTGAATCAAACGATGATTAAGGGGACTTTCGCGGGTTTGGGCATCATTTCCGGGTGAGGGGGCGCAGGGGTTCCTCTCATTACAGTATGCCATATAGACGCCTCTGTACGTACAAACGGAAGTTAAGTCTAATGTAAGGTAAGGAAAAACCGCTGGGTAATCCCTTCGTCATGATTAATTAATTTCTAGAACCTAGATTTTCCATGAGTTTTTCAAATCAAATTGTTTAATGATTAAGATAGATAGATAGATAGATAAATATTTTTATTGATCAAACTCGCAGCACCGACATGGCACTAAATACGTCCACCATTACATTGAATGTGTTACAATTCTTGAAGGTATACAATTATTACATACAAAAAATAACTGACGTGGAATTCGCTAATTTGTTGTTAATTTTCTCAGTAAATGGCACAAATGAATTCGAATACCGGTTAGTGCGACATCTAACTCGCACCAGGAGATTTTGTTTCCGCGTCCGCCCTGTCGCCGGTGAATTAAGAATCCTACTCACGGCCTGTGCCGACTAACTGATTCCAACGTCACCATACAAATACACATCAATATATATATAAACAAAAAAGCAAGCCTAACTGCCGAGTATAGGTAACTGCTGTAGGTAAGCTTTAAAAGTAGAAAGCGATTCGAGGAATATGTTTCGAAGGGTTTTTGCCATGCGCGATGCGCCCCATAATCCTGTGAAACTTCTTAATTTGTTACTTTGTGTTTGCAGGGAGTTTAAGGAAATGCGAGTCGAAAAGGAACACCTCGTCAAAGAGCTTGTCAAAAAGGACCAACAGGTTAAGGACATTTCCAAGAAGCTTGAAAGTGGAGAACCATGTAAGTTTCCTTCTTTCCCGCTCACTTTTTGTTTTTCATAATCAGCTTTTAGCATGTACTGTAGGGCTTGGAAGCTGGGATTGCGGGTCGAGAATTATGGGCATATAGACAATTGATATGTACGATTCTCTAAACGCAAGCTCGCACTGCCCAGATTTTTTTTTCCGGACACAAATACAAGTTTATGAGAAAATAGTCTGCCAGATTTTGGTGTGACAAGAGAATGTGAAAATATCAGAAGCAGGATTTTCCGTTCCACCTTCTGCTTTTTCCATAAAAAAAAGGACAATCTGACTCGAACCCTTGGTTTCTACTTGGGCTGAAGAGTACTTACAAAATTTATCACCGAAAACAGGAATCTTGGCAGTGAGAACCGACCTTTAGTTATCAACTTCGAATCTCTTTCATATCCGCTGACAGAAGAGATGGCCGAATCTGGTCTGAAAGGAACCCAACCCGAATCTAGGTCTAGCTGCGAATCTGGGGTTGCCACTTTGGCTGAGATCCAATCCAGATCCGTGAATCAGGATTCCAAACGCCACCGGTGGTCAGTAATCAGGCCGCGACATTGAAATTTTATCGAGCGCTTTGGTTCTATTCAGACGCCACATTTCAGAAAAAATGGTAATTTTGAGCGGGTTTGCATTATTAAGGACAGATGAATTCGGGTTCAAATCCGAATCATAATTTGTAAACTTTTGATCGATCTGCGACTGTTAGCATAGCCGTAAGTCAGTTGAATCAGCGGTTAATTATTGAAGTGAATCGAGTTAGCTTGTCATAGATACGCGTAGTGATCAAGAAATCTTCTCTTGTGGTGATTTCTACACTGTCGGAAGTTTCTTAACAGATAATACAAGAGTGCGCGGTTTCAACTGATAACACTTAGGATGTTTTTCAGACGTTACACATTAAAACGTGATGCATTCAAGAAGAGTCGAAACCCGCCGAAAAACACTGCCGACGTTTTCGTTTGTCATCGTGATATCGGAAAAGGCAGCAGATTCTCTTTCGGTTCTTCCTGGCAATGCTTGTTATGCATATCGTTTGCAGAATCATAACAGAAAACATCCTAAGTGCCATCGGTTCTGACAGTGTACTGACAGTTCTGACAGTGTACTGATAGCTGACAGTTTTACAACTGTCACAAGAATTGGACTAAAACGCTCATCAGCAGGGGTATTTTAGGATAATTTCTGTCCTCTATATTTCCTCCAGTTTTTTTCGCATTAGTCTTCCAGCAGCTCAGTTTCGGCAGTAGACAAGGTAGAACATAGTGCTAGGATTTTCTTCTCAGTTGCTACTTTTTTTTCTATTTCTTTTCTTTTCACTTATATTTCCTATCAAGCTCGGGCGCGTGGGTCATCGAAGACTCGCAGCCGCGCCGCTAGGAGACTCTTATGGTTGATGCTCGGTATATGCGCGGTGGCACTGCTTCCCATCCTGTTACTGAAAACCTCTTCTTTCTCGTAATTCTGATGCAGCCGGCTTCCAGGAATGCAGACGGAGCTTTAGTCGAGCACCGCCAAGCACTGGTAATGGCAATGCAATCTCTGTGTAGCCTGCACTCACTCCCTAGACCCTCGCTTGACCCTCCGCCAATTCTCCCCATCGCTACTAGCGCTAGCTGTTGTACCACAACGCGTTTGCACTTTAGGCAAGCACCTCTGAAAGGTCTGCTCAACGAAACGTGGCTAGTAGACTGGGATGTGTCACCTACTAACTGCACTGTGAGAAGTTTCATAAGAGAAAGCACAAGGCTGCGCGGTTTGAACAGATAACACTTTGGATTAGCTGTTGTGTTTTTCAAACGTTACGCAATAAGACGTTATGCATAAAAGCAGATTCGAAACACCGCTGGAAAGAAAAATATTGGCTGACTTTTTATGGCTGTTGCCGTCCGACCAAGTGCCATAAACGGTTCACTTTTCTGTCGGTCGGTTCGTCCGGTGACCGCGAGTTAGGGTACTTCCAGATGTGCTAGGACGATGAAATTTGGCAGGCGTATTAGGGACTCTACCTAACTAACTTGTAAATAGTCACTTCCCCGATTCGCCCGTCGTGGGGGGAGTGGAGGGAAGGGGAATCCGGAATCTTGAGGTATATACAACTTCTGAACGAACTTGAGGAAACTTGATATTTGGAAAGACCTCATGTCTCAGATGTCACACTTCAAGCCCAGACCGGATTCGGTGACTTTTGAGGGAGTTGGGAAGGGGAAAGCTGAAATCGTGTGGCACGCTCTGAGCGGGGGGATCAGGATGAAACTTCGTGAGAACAACAAGCACAAGCCCTAGATACACAGTTTATAGGTCGGGATAGTATTCGTGCACTGGGATGGGGATTCGTAGGGGGGAAGTGGCGAATTCCGGTGATCCCCAGTTAAGGCACTTCCCCTTTCGCTAGGACGGTAATGCTCTGTAGGCGTATCAGTTACTCGACCATATTCACTTATGTAAAGTAGTTTCCCTGGTCCGACCATCGTAGGGGGAGTGGAGGAAGGAGGTATCTGGAATCTTGATGTGTCGAACTTTCGAATGGGTGATCGGTTTTTTGTGAAACTTGGTTTTTGGAATGAATTCGTGTTTCAGAAGTCTCATTTCATGTCCGGATCGGATCTGCTGACTTTTGGGCGGGGGGTGGAGGTGGAGGGAGGAACCGGAAACCTTGTGACACGGTTAGAGTGGAAGGATCGGGACAGAACTTGTTTGGAACAAGAAGAGCGTGCCTTAAATACATATTTTCCAGAGCCGGAACAGATCCGAGCAGTGTGGAGGGAGTTGGAGTGATGGCGAGTGTTAAGATATTTCGAGATGTGCTAGGACGATGAAACTTCGCTGGTACATTAAAGACCCGGCAAGATTGACTTGGAAATAGTCACTTCCAGATCCGACCATCCTAGGGGGGGGGGGGGGAGGGTAATTGAGGAAAAGAAATCCGGAAACTTAAGGTATACATAACTTTCGAACCGCTGATCAGATCTTAATGAAACTTGATAATTCGGATGTTTTTCATTTGTGCCTCACTAATATTGCTTACAATTGAACTTCTAATCTCCTTAAAATTATCATCTTATCCGCAAAGTAAAAAAAAAAATATTTTTTAGCTAATGATCCCCTTGTGATCATCTCTACCTCAAGGGGTAGCCACCAACAAACGAGCAAATACCAACCATATAAGCCATACTAACCTAATGAATTTCTAGCCCCTTAAAGTACCGCTAAGTGCAAAAAAAAAACTTCCGACTAAACGATACATTTCACGATTCCCAACGACCATGTAAATTTATGCCTCAAGAGAAATGATGGATTACAATGAAGGATTACAATAAACCACTAGTTGACGGATTCCCACAATCATCCTCTGACTCAACTTTGCAAGTGCCATATGAGCTTCTAGCTCTTGTTTGTTTGTCATCATGATCTTAGGAAAAGTCAGCAGATGCTTTCTCGGTGGTTTTTCGGCTCTTCCTGGCAATGCTTGGTATGCATAATGCTTAATGCATAGCGTTTGCAAAATCAAAACAGAAGTGCTTGAAGAACTTTGCTTCCTTAGGTTATGAAACTTCTGACAGTGTGCTGGAACCCTTTTTATGGTCAAAATCAGAGGCGTTACTAGCCAAGATGTTGGGGGGGGGGGGGGTAAGGCATTTATCGACTGGCTTGTCATTTTTACCGACTTTTTTTTTGCAGAAAAAACATTATTTTGACGAAAAATTTGATTTAAGAAAAACCGACTGTTTTTGATAATAAAAAATCGACTATTCCCAAAAAAAAATTGACTGTTTTCACGAAAAATCGCTTTGCTAAATCTCCCCCTATACGTGACGCCCTGTTCATAACTCTAGTAGAAGTGCAAACGCGGGGTTGTGTCGTTTAGTCTGTAGTACGTCTGCTGCATGCAGTGATTAACCCAGAAATAAAAGCTGGCGTTTTTTTGTTTTGGTTCTCACCGAGCACGATGCAAAGATCAGTTGCAAATATATTACAGGTATGTTTGCGTCGGTAATGTTGGCGATATTCGGACTCCGAGGGAACCTCGCCTTACCCCGTTATATTTTCTCCGACTTAACCGCATCGTTATTTAGTACAGCTGCTCAGTTCGTGAATGTCTACTATAACTGAATGCTCCCAAAATAAGTAAAACGAAACTCATTAGTTTTTCTCCGCCTACATGCGGCTCAGAGAAGAGTGATCCTCTTGATATTTTTTTTTAATGTTCGCTTCAACAGTAGTAACATAGTAACCGCATGTTACTCGGAGCTAAAAGGAAATGCAGTACTTCGTGTACTGATCGGCTTTTCTCTCCCAGTTGTCGCTGTCCAAAGTAACAATTTCGTACCATATATCCATGCGGTTCTAATGCTAATTAGATTACAAAGCCGGCCTTGCGAACATCGACTCTTCTATGTACCTTTTGTCTGCAAGGTTGGAAATAAAAGTTGGAAAAAATTAGATTGGTTGAAAATATTTACAGTATTACAGTATTTACAGTATTCAGTATTTAGTGCCGCATTTCCTTTAAACAATTAATCTTTTGGAAAGATCTTATGCGTAGTTAACCCCTTTTCTTCAGTTTAAAAAGGCTCAAGAATGTCATATCCATTGCGCCTTATATGACCTCTGGTGAGTTCAGCTAGTCTCAGGATAGGACGTCACCAAGTTCATAGACCGTATTTCCTCGGTGATGGAACAAAATGCTGGTAAAAAAAAAGTAGCCCTGGAATAAGGAATTCTGAAAATATTTTCACACAGAAGAAATTTACCTGGCCGCACAAGGGCTTGGGCAACCTTAAGAGAAATCAGTTTTCCGGCCTGAGTGCCTGGGTAACATCCCTGTCTCTGTACCCTCGGCCAGGAAAACACTGCGCGGCGGGGGCTAGGCATCCAGCGCTTCTCGCCTTTTTTCCCGGGACTTTCCCGTGGGACTACACTGTAATACGTTTCTCCGAGTTGGAATTAAAGTTAACTGGAGTATTTGTTACTGGGACTAAACTTATCTCTATTGGGATAAGATTAATCCGAATAAGAAATAATTTTATCTCAGTAGAGACAAGATTGATCCCAGTAGCAAATCCTGCTAGATTTTTTTGTTTACAGTTTACTTTTCGACTGGGGGCCTGCGATTAGTCGGTTCACGAGTGGGGTCTGATGTTTTCTGTTTTCCAGTTGATCGTCCGTCCCCCCAAGTTTCTTTGTTTGACCAGTTTCTGAAAGTGTCCGCCAACCGGCCGGAGAGTTTAGGAGTTAGTGATCCACTGACGCCCGTGACGACCCCCGCACCTCTTCAGGTTGAAGATATCCAGAGAGGAACCCCCTTCAACTATCTCCGACCGTTCAACTCGGAAATCCTTCACAAGGTAAGTGGCCGAAGTACAGTATCAATCTCGAGGTCCTCTGTTATAATATCTGTTCCACTTTTGTGGGATATTTCTGTCCCACAAAAGTGGAATTGAAAGCGATCAATGGTATGATACTTTATTGTAAAATGAACTTCACAGCATTGGGTTGCCGAACTTGCTATTTTCTATGGTACATCGTAATTATGTAGTTATACATAATAAGGAAATAACCAGTCGAAATAACGCATTAAACAGTTAAAATATCGTGGGGGGAAACGTTAGTCATTTATTTAAGACTTGAACGAACGCTGACACAGAGCTCTTTCTGTAACCCTCGGTTCTTGCAATGATGCGGTTGAGAACCGGAACTTTTTGTGCTTTATCTTGAGGTAATCGAGGTTTTGGAGGCATCACTGTCTAATGCATGGCTCCTCCTCCAAGGCGGGGCTTAACAAAACCTGTCACTTGTCACCGCTCATTCTGCTGAACGCAGATCATTCCCAGTCCTGGTACAAGAGTAACACGTCGGGCTGCTAGCGTTGGGGGGGGGGGGAATTTCTTGAGAAGAAGGCTATAAGGCACTTTTCCCTAGCAGTATATAATTCTTAAAGCTCTCGTCTGGATGGTTTCAAGGCTATGAGAATGATCTACCTTCAGACCAAGGGCCATAAAAAAGATTATGATGACCCACAGAGTGCGATGCATGTCTTTGATGGAGTGTTTCCGCGTCGTCCCTCCCAGTCGGCGACAGTCAGGCTGATTGATTACGCAGTATTAGCGGAGTTTTAAAGTCTTTCCACCATTAGAGCTTTTGGGTGGGATACCATACCAACCCAAGAGTACAATATAGAGCGCTGAATGAACGTGAAGAGATCAGTGTCCTTAGAAGATCTTAGCGGGGGACTTAGACGCCATTTTCTTGTCTCGTGAAGTTTTGCCAAGTCTCTTAGTGACTTACTTTATCCACAACGACTCAAAGGCCTTGCTTTATCTGTGGACAAGCATATCGGTCATATCGGTTTCTGGCTGGTTTTCTGGCTGGCGATTCTCAAAGGATATTGGCAGATGGTCTGTCCAAGACGAGGGGATGGGCTGGTTGAACGCCCTTCGATACGGAATTGTAATGGGCGATTATATCAGTGCATTCAAGATTTCCTTCGACAGTCTGTATGACGAAAGGATATACAGCGAACAGCATTTAGACGAACTTTAGAGGCCCGTTTCTGCATCTTATAATTATTTGTCATTATTTTCGTTTTATATTATTTTGTCGAACTAATGGCAAACTAGGGCCAGTCAAACAGAACAGAAAATATAAATAAATATTCCAGGACTCCAGCTCTGACGGTAGAAGCACCATCCTTTCCGTGTCTTCCTCTACGAGCAGCCTTCGCAATAGGACGCATTTGTTCCAGGTAAGCTGAGATATCCCTTTTTGAAATATCCCTCGCTCTCGTAAATGGGCTTACCTTCAACATTGAATTCCCCCTAAGGCGCCAAGGGCTCTATCTTCGTGTTGTAATGCTAGAATAGAAGCAGATAATCGTGCAGATATTAGTTTTCTGTGTGTGGCCCGCAACTCATGTTCCCGGCAGAAAATGAAAAAAAAAAATGATCTCGGGATTTTCTCGTTCGTTTATAATGTTATTGCAACGACGTGAAATATGGGGCGTGTTCCAAACTTTAGTTAACATTTCCGTTCCGACCTCGTGAAAAGTTACTACGCAGGCCGTTCCAACCTTCTCGAAATAGTAACCATTTGCTTACTACGCTGGGAGCGTAATTAATGTGGTTACTACGATCTCTGTGAGACGGGATTGGCTCGATGAGCCCGTGGCATGATATTTTGCCGAAAAAGAAAATTACGTTCCAGCCCTGACGCCAAGAAGCTAGGATCCGTGACGTCATGCGTAGTAACTATGTAAATAGGTTGGAACACGCTCGTGATATCATAAACTTGGAGCATCTGTGGAAAACCTCTGCCTTTTTTTTCTAGTGACATATACTCAGAAATGCATTAGCAATTAGTTGTCCATTTAAGCTCTGCGCCCACACAGTCCGGTAAGACTATAGAAATTCACTACACTGTGGGGAAGTCGCATACAAATTTCGGAACTAAGGGGGCATTCCGCAACCTACTGCGAAAATCGGACTCTCTGTGCGCTTACCTTTAATTTGGCGACCCAAGAGAGCCGGTTCAAATTTCCTGTCTGGACCGGAGTTGCACTTGTTTCTGCCCGTGCGGCAAGCTTGAGGGGAACAACTTTACTGGGGTTTGATCCATCCTGATTGAGGTTTGTGTGCCTCGGTTGTTGGAGTCTTCATGCATTCCACATATTTTTCTTTATTTGTGCATTTCATTGAGTTGTTATTTGGCAGCCACGTGTATAGATTTCCCCATCCGACTGCGAAAATTGTCTGTCCTTAAGGAGTTTCATGCTCTTCAATAATCAGTCGAAGTGTATCTCACATAATATTTCTGTAGAACAAAAATAACCTTGTACGTCAAAGTCTTTTCTGTTCCAGGTTCGAACCTTCCCCTCGCCCATCAAATGCGGTCATTGTACTTCATTGATGATTGGCTTGTTTCGACAAGGTGTCGTCTGCGAAGGCTGTGGCTTTGCTTGTCATATTCAGTGCCGAGAGAAGGCGCCGTCAACTTGTCCGTTTCCACCTGATCAAGGTAAGGTTCTCATTGATCGTTTAATATAGTGAAACCCTCAAAATGTTTTCCAGCAAAAGAAAGTGGAGTAAAGATAAATAACTTACAAGACATATACTACAGTTATCAGTCAAAAGAGTAATCAGTCGTTGATGCGGCAACAGGGTAGACTAGATTTCTGATCGAAATCAATGTGCCATTCTTGCAGCCGTAACAAAATGTCGGCAGCTCTGTTACATTTGGTGATCTTAGAATTACTATGGGATCGGAGCAGATAACTTACAATAATGGATAATCTATCCTTATTCTGGGTAAATCTCGTTTATCAAAAATGTCAAACATACCAACCGAGAAAAGCACAGCCGGGTCGCAAAAAGACGGGTAAAGCTTTGAAAAGTTGATCTTCTGTACTTGCCCCGGTTTGCTACGGTCTTTGCGTACCCGGTTTGTAGCTTACGCTTAAGAAAAGAACACGTTATTGTAATTCCGACCCATCTAATAGAAAAAACATGGGGAATCTTAAATACCTGGTAATCTATAGTGGACTAGGGGGAGGAGAACCGTAAAAAACACAGATAGCTTCAGGAATTTATTTTCCTGTACCCGCCTCTTTCATGTAAGGATGGGCGCGTGATAGGTGAAGATATGATTCCTGGGGTGTCGGCTGAAGACATTCTGACACCGTAGGTTCCCACTAGACCCAGGACGAGTGAGGAAACGGGATGTAGAATACTAGTTCAGCCGCAGTCAATCTAAAAGTCCTATCAAGCCGGTTCACACATCCTATAGTGAAGCTGGAATCCACACCTCCAGTCAAGCCCAGGGCTTACTAACCGAGATGGACCATTACATAATAGTTTTTAATTTATTTCGAGAAAGCGTTTACAGAAGTATTCATAGAGAGCGTGTTCCACCCTTCTAACAATAGTTACTATTAGTTACTATTCCCGTTCCATCCTCTCGAAAAGTTACTACGCTGACCGTTCCAACCTTGTCGGAATAGTAACTAATAGTTACTATTTGCTTACCATGCTCGGGAGCGTATAGTAAGCGCAGTAACTACGCATCTCTGTAACGTGATTGGTCAGATACGCCCCTGGCGTGAGATCCTGCTGGAAAATAGAAAAATCGTTCCAGCCTTGACGGCAAAAAGCCAGAATTCGTGACGTCATGCGTAGTAACTACGGTAAGTAGGATGGAATACGCTCAGAGTGTATCACTGGGTCCCTATCTAAGAACTAGAACTGTGCCAGACTACCGAATCATTCCGTAGCCAAAACACGAATTCATCAAAGCCTGGCTTTAGATTATAGCAGAGCGGTTAGCTGGACGTCGAGGTAAAGACCAAGTGACCTAGGTCACGGTGCCCGGACCTGACGGGGATGGAAATAGGTGATAGAGGGAGGAAATAAACTAGGAGGACTACTGTAGAGCAAAATGCTTTGGGATGTCTTTCACTACAATTTCCAATTTTATTATTTATGTTACTATTTGTTATTTGTTGTTATTATTTTTTTATTTATGTATATTATTATTGTTATTATTTGGTTGTGCCAGCTTTTGGTCAAGCCTGGGATTTTTTTTTCTTTAAAGCACTTCGCATTATTTACTGTTTACGCTCCAGTATTCAAAACTATCTTAATACGGTAAAGCTATAGGCTATGCTTTTAAAAAAATTATCCTCGCCTTTGGCTGTTTTAAGCCTTTTCCCAGGCCCACTGACTTGGAGCGAAACCCTGGCAAAATTCCAATAACGGTTTCATGGATCAATAGCGTGGTACACGAACACTCGTCGAAAGCACAATGCGCATGGAAACTAGTGAATCGCGGCAAGTGCATAGATTAGTGAGGTTTCCTTAGCGGGTTGAGAATGTAAAATACGAAATTTGGTCTCCGAGTTTAAGAACCATTGAATGCTCTTACGGAAGTAGGTTGCATTGGCATTATAGGTAACGACTGGTCTTTTGAAAACTTGTGGTAGATTTCGGACAAACCCGAAGCCGAGTAACTTTCAGCCACTCCCCTCCTACTATTTTCATCCCCTTGCTCAACGTCAGTCAACGTCAACCATAGGCCAAGTTCGGTGGATTTTGGTTTTGACATTTAGGCAAGAACTGAACCGTCCGAAGTAGCGTCCAAGTAACAGAATTCTACAGTACTTGTGGCTTCCATCTTGTTTCATTTTCTATCTTGCCTGCTACTTTTAGAACTTAGTTTGTGATCTGATTGTTTTCCTTCTAGCTAAGAGACCTCTTGGAATTGACCCGATGCGGGGTATTGGAACTGCGTACGAGGGCTATGTCCGCGTGCCGAAGCCAGGTGGCGTTAAGAAAGGCTGGCAGAGACAGTTTGTCGTGGTCTGTGACTTTAAGCTCTTTCTGTATGAGATAAGTGGCGAAAGGGGGGCGGCCCCCAATGTGAGTGTGTCGCAAGTGCTCGACATGAGAGACGAACAGTTTGAGGTCTGCTCAGTGCGCGAGTCCGATGTGATTCATGCGAACAAAAAGGATATACCGTGTATATTTAGGGTAAGTTTTTTGTTTAGAAAGACTTAAAGTTCAATGGGCACATCAAACTACCCAATCCCACTCTGTAACAACCTAAGACCAATGGTTACCCCCTAGTTCAGCAAATTTTTCAACAGTTTCCTCTCTGTGATATTTCAAAGCGTAATTTTTGGGGCCAGTACATACTCAAATTTACCAGCTTGGACAAAGATAAGAGTGATGTTTCTTATAACACTTAGTTGATCTTTATTTAATGCCTAAATCACCTTGTAGAATTCAGATTTGAACAGGCTATTTGTTTCTGAATGATTTTTGAAGCTATAAGTTATTTTTTATAAACTTGTTGCATATTCTGGTACATTTTATAAAGCACGTTAGCAATATTACGACCGAAGAAGAAGTGGAAGAAAACTATCGACTGTTTAAATTATATATGACTAGAATATTTTGGAGATTTAACATGATTCTAATTCCCGATTTGCACCCTGCTTTGGTGACATCTCAAATATATCCTTTTCTATCAAGCATTGCCAGGAGTTTTTGAATTTCCTGCCACGATATACCAGCTCCTAAGATTTGGATCGCCGAAATACCAGAGAGGTAAAGACAAGCGATAACAAGAAAACGGCTGATTTTCGTAGCGCCTTCTAGAGGAAGTTGGAAATGTTTATTTGTGAAGCCTTTAATGCAAATTAAATCATTAGAAGTGTCCATTGTGCTTTAACGGCTTAGTTGTACGTTTCACAACCGCATTGATAGTTGTTATTGGGGCGAGGGAGGTGATATTATTGGGGAAAAAAGACATATCCCTGTAATGGGGAAGTAGGAGGTTCTGGTAAAATAAATGATTAATCAGTCAATCACGCTTATTACCAAATAGCTTAAAGCTAGAAGAGGAAAAAAACATTTACGAAATTGAAATGAAAAACTGATTGCCAGTCTTTCTCTCGGACTGACACACGGACGACGGAAAAGGTGGGGGGAATAGACAACACACTATCTTTGCTCCAATTTTTTTTTTTTAAAGAATATTTCTTCGTTGAGTTAATTTAGGAACGTCCAGTTTAATGAGAGCCTCTTCATATGAAATGTTATGATCATCTAAAATGATTCTCACGTTTTCGCTGTTAAACTGGTGAGGGGGGGGGGAGGGGGCGAAAACAGGCTGTTCTAGATTGCTTAGGGATAATTTTTGTTTTGGTATGTCATGGGGACCTTTTTTCGAAGACCTTTTGGGATTAGCAGACCAGGCCAAACAACCCGTACTTTACTCGGTTTCTAATAGTTACCATTTTTTCTTGCGGACAGGGTAACAAAATTGGTAGTAGACAAACTATCACTATGCGATTAAGCCCCATCTACCCTCCACCGTGGCTTAATGTTAAAAAGCTCTTCAGTGCGTGCGAACTGAAAAGTGTTTTTACATTTGTTGGCTAAGCGAAGTGAATTGGAACAAGAGAGAAGCGAGTCTTACTCGCCGTTCCTCTGAGACCCCCTACGTGGACTTCCATCATTTTCCTTTGTCCGGTTGACTGACTTCTTGCGTTCAGTCCCCGCTGACGGGAAATGCTTCGGTTATCCTTCTTCTGGAACTCTATGGAACTCCTTCTTTTGAACCGACGGGAGTTGATTCGGGAGCTGCTGGTGGCGTTGGTTCTTTGAAGAAGATAAGCTAGGGTGGGTTGTAATGACCTCTAAGGAATAAAGTTGGATTGTTGCAGGACCACGTAGCCTACAAAAACCTTCTCTGCCTTCTTGTGGTTTCGCGTCCTAATCCTGTTCTTGCCCACTTCTCGACTCTTCAAGGAGCTCCGGGGAATGATGAAAGTACTCATGTATAAGGCATGTTGTTGGTGTAGCCTAGATAAACTAATGACATTTTCTGCTAGGGAAAATCCGATCTGGAATAAGATTGACCGAAAAGTAATAAGGGTTCCAGGTCCAAAAAGTCAGAGAATTGTTCGTTGACCAAGTTTTCAGTATGAAGCAGGTCTAATTAGTTGAAGCCTTTCGTTAATAAGGTTAACACTGTAAATCAAGGCTCCGAACGTCGTATTTTTGAAATTAGTCAAGGGAGAAGGAGGATACTAATTGCACCAGAAGACAGCGCTTCTGTCTCTTAACTTCTGTGGGAGAAGAAGAAGAAAATCAAAACAGGAATGTCTTTTGGTCATGCTTGTCGCTGTATTCCTTGTACATCCTCATCGTGGGATTAGTGGGACGACATATTAGCTTATTAAATATTAAAACTAGTTTTCTTCAAAGTTATAAGTCGAACTTTTGACATAAGAATCTTTTAGAACAAACAAACACTTCCTTTTGATTAGCGGTTGGTTCACCAATATTCTCTTGTCCTTCCAAGGTTCGTGATATCTAGACCTCGTTTAATCTTTTAGAGTTCAAGTTCAAGATTTTGAATTTTACACACAAATACAAATACATTATACAAGCACTGTGGAGAACAAAAATTTGAACATGCAGTGCCTGTTAAAATTTGTACTATAATAGCAACAACTACGTTGTTGGGTTTGAGTTTGTTGGTGTTGTTGTGTTTTTATGAACTTTAGTGGTTGGGGTTTGATCTTTACGGTTCAGGTTCAGGTTTAGGTTTATACAGTTACGTAAAAATTTATAAAGTAAATTACACTTCTTTCCCGGCAGAGAGGCTTCTCGAATGCTCGGGAACAACATACAATGAAGAAAAACAGTTTAACTTAAATAAATAACGAGTAATCATCCGCAATACCATAAACACAAAATAAATAACAAAATACCACATTCACCAGACCAGACTTGCACCTCCAAGTTTTCAATCCTGTGGACCTTTGCAAGGATATGCAACCTTCCGGACCATTCAAGAGTGGAAACCGGTAAAGCCGTTTTCACACTGACGCGTTGAGGCCTCCACATCGAGCCACGCAACCTCTGCGTCGCGCTTGCGGTGACGCAACGCAGAGCTTACGCAGACAAATAAAACGCAATGCAAGAATATAACCAGATTCTATTCTTGCGTTGCGTCGACGCATACGCATCAGATTTCAGTGAAAAATGGAAGTTTCTGCAGAGAAACTGGAGGATTACCTACTAGTGATTAGAAACTTACTAATTGATGAAAGAAATGAGAATTTGGCAGAAGAAACCGAAAAGGAAAACGTAAATACTCATCCACCATGACATGTTCTCCCGCACATGTGAAAGATACGTTACGCAAACTGTACGCAACGCAAGATAAACGCATACGCGACGCATCGCAAACACGCGTCAATGTGAAAGCGTCTTAAATGTGAATGAAAACGAGCCGACTTCTCTAAACGAAAGAATACGATCCCTATACGCCTTGTAATACGCTACCTTGTAATGTACTACCTTGTAAGTCGTACATAGACTACCGGTCAGCGTATCAACATCGAAACAGTATCGGAAAAGGTTCATTGGTTCATTTTGAACTGAACGGTAAACTGGCTTCTATGTTAAGGTGGAAATAGAGTATAATCTATGCAAATACCGGCCAGTTTATCCCAAAGAACCGTTGAATACTGTCTCGCCTGGTATATTTTTTTTTTCTTTTCACAGGTTAGCACAAGTATGATGGACCCACCGGGAATCAAAAGTCATTTACTCATGCTCGCCGATAGCGAGAGTGAGAAAACCAAGTGGGTCGTCGCACTTCATGAGCTTCATAGAATATTGAAGAAAAATAGACTGCCAAATAAGTTTGTAAGTATTCCCTACACAAAGATGAATTTGCGATGTCAGGTGACTGAATGAATGATTATGTTATAGCATAGATGTCGGAAATATTGTTCTGCGTTTAATTTACCAAGTAAGTATTCCTTCAGCCTAAGCTGACTGCGGATCATATTTTATAGTGCAAAACGGATACGTCAGCTGAATTTTATGGAGCTATATTTCGGCCCTTCTGGCAAGGGTGTTTTGAAGAGTTTTTCCACAATTTCTTTTTTCCAACTTGAGTGGTTTTGAGCCTGAAGAGGACCATTGCTAAGAAGGGCCGAAATATCGCTGCCAAAGCATCGTAGCTGACGTATCCGTTTTATGCATTATTTGAGTATTATGTTTCAAAGTCAGCTTGGGCACAAGGAATATTTAGCTTTCAAGTCATTCTCAAACCCGTCATCACCGCACATCATCGACTGAGAAGCAGTGCGGTCGCACGACCTTCGTGATGACGAAGTATTTGTTCCAGCAAATCTGTCTCTGCGTAAAGTAAATGAGTAAACTATAGTTTGTAGAGGACTAGTAGCATTGATATTAACGACGTATAAACTACACTGTCGAAGTTTGATTCTCTTCGGTTTGCGAAACCTAACACCTAGGCAGGTTGGCAGGGGCGTCCCGAGGGGGGGGGGGGGGGACAGAGCTCCCTGCGTTTTCGGCATTTGGTAAAAGTTTCGCCGAAGGCAAAATTTTTTGGCAGAAACGGGCACCATGGCTAAGCCGTGATGCCCGTTTTGCACAATCTTTTCCCGCGCATGTCCAAGTTGGGTGATTGAACGTGTGGTTCCCATTCTTTATTGGTTCCCATTCTTTATCGGATTGGGTAACTCACCCAGCTTTTGTTTTGTCCGCATCTATTTCACTTTGTTCGATCTGTCCATTTGCAAACTCTGGGATTTAACGTATATATCTATTTAGTTATCATGTGTTACTGAATTCGGTAATCACCGGACCTATGTTTAGCATCCATTTCACCGCATTCGGTATGTCCGTTTGCAGATTCGGTGATTTGTTGTATTTATTTATTTTGTTCCCATTCGTTACTGAATTTGGTTATCGCCGCCATCACCGGGCATTTGTTCATTCCACGTCTATTTACCGCATTCTCTCCGTCCCTTTGTGAATTCGGTGAATCAACATGTTTGTTTGGTCCCGTTCGCTACCGAACTCGGTAACTCACCGGACTTAGCTCAAGTCCGTATGTTTGTTTTTAAGCACATATTTTCACCGTTTAGTATAGTGTAATAATTATTTAATTTTTCTGTTGTTTCGATGCAAACCGCCTTTTTTATGGCACCTGTGTTCCAGCCAAGTGCCATCACTTTTCCGTGTGTCGGTCGGTTAGTCCGGTGATCGCGAGTTAGGGTACTTCCAGATGTGCTAGTACGATGAAACTTGGCAGGCATATTAGGGACCCGAACAAACTAACTTGGAAATAGTTACTTGTCCGGTCCGAAGATCGTGGGGGGGAGGGGGGGGGGGAACCGGAATCCGGAACTTAGTGATATACATTACTTTCGAACGGGTGATCGGATCTTAACGAAACTTGGTATTTGGAAAGACCTCGTGTCTCGGATTTCCCATTTTAAGTCCGGGCTGGATCCGATGAACGTGGGGGGGGGGGGATCTTGTGACGCACTTAGAGTGGAGCGATTGGGATGAAACTTGTGAGGAAGAACAAGGACAAGAACTAGATACGTCAGTGACAAAACCGGACCGGGCTCGGTCCCTGTGAGGGGAGTTGGGGGGGGGGGGGGCTCCGAAATTCCGGTGATCGCGATAAGGTACTTCCAGATGTGCTAGGGCGATGAAACTTGGCTTGAACATTAGAAACTTGACAAGATTGGCTTAGAAATTGTAACTACTCAGATCCGACCATCTCTTAAAGTACTGATCCGAACCTTAAAGTACTGCCTAGCCACACATATTCAAACAGTGTTTACAACGGATACGTCAGCTACGATTCTTCTTCAGCGATATTTCGGCCCTTCTTGGCAAGGGTCCTAGTCAGGCTGTCGATCTTCTTGGTCAACGTCGGGGAAGGAAACAAACCACAAAGTACAAAAAAAAAAATGCTTTGAAGCAAATTATACATTTTAACTCAAGGGGTTTGCTCAGAAATTAATTTTAGCACCCTTAAAGTGCGTTTCTTAACCGAAAGGTAAAAAAAAATTACTTTAACCAGACGGCATATATTCATCATTCACAAGGGCCCATGCTCATTTTTGACCCAAGGGTTTTGCTTACAAGTGAGTTTCTTAAAGTACAAACAGTAATTTTCAGCAAAATATTCCTACTTTCGTCCTCTGACCCAGCCGTGCAAGTGCCATATGAGTTTCCAGCTCTTGTTTTGTTTACATATGTAGATGTGTATTTATATGTTGATGTCGGAATCAGTTATTCGGCTCACGCCGTGAGTAAGATTCTTAATGAATAAACGATTTGATTTGATTCGATCCGGTCAGTCTGTTTCATAATTCGGTGATTAATTAGATACATTTGATTCTGATTCGTTCCCGAATTCAATAATTCACCGGGCTTTCGTTTAGTCCGTATCTATTACCAGACTTGCCACATTCGGTTGTTTCAAGTGTTTCTAACAAGAGTTTTATTCCATTACGAAATTGGGCTGTTATACGGGTCCGGATTGTTCCTTCTTTATCTAGTTTAGTTTTTCGGTAGTACGAACCGATTATTTGGTTCACCCCGATTACTGAGCTCAGTAATTTAAATAGCATTTATTTAGCTCCCGTTCTTTACTATTTACGGTAGCTTCAGCTGGTTACCATTCATTACTGACCTTTTACTCAACCTAATGATTGCAGTACTTCAGGAATAAGCACGTTCTTGACATGAACACTTTTTCTTTGCTGTAAATTTTGAATAAATATACCTTGTTTCTACTTTACCCTGAGTGGTCGCTACTTTTTGGGGATCCTAAAACGCAAGTAGCGGGATACCTATGACATCGCAAAAGTTGTCCGTCCGTCCGTCTGTCCATCTGTGCGCGCTATAACTCTATAATTGTCGATTATGGGGTAAGAAGACATGCTGAATACGATGGTGAAACCATTTGTCATCGAACAAGTAGTTCGCCCGGAATCCGGCCAAAACCGGAAAGTTTGTTAAAAGTAAAAGTTTTATTTGAAGTTCGATTTAGGGGTAAGAAGCTGAACACGATGTGAAAACCACTTTCTCGGCGGGCAAGTAGTTCGCCAGGTATCCGGCCAGAACCGGGCAGTTTCTCAAAAGTAAAGTTTTATTTGGATTTGATTAGATGTTCGATTTAGGGGCAGGGGCTTCCCGAGGGGGGGGAGCTGCTCCCCTCCCAGAGAGCCTGTGGGAAAAAAATTCCGATTAATTTTGACTGGTATAGCGAAGCCACGCCAGTTAAATTTTGTCAAATTCACCTGGACTTGATGATTTCTAGGGAATTTACCGGATTATTGCTCAGGGAATCTACCAGATTTGCTCATCTACGCTAAATCTTTCACAAGGAATCTACCGGAACTTGTCTCAGGGAATCTACCGGATTTTTCTCCTGTAATGTACGCTGGATCTTTCACAGGGAATCTACCGGAATTCGTCTTAGGGAATTTACCCACGGAATCTACGAAATTCGGCTCAGGGAATCTATTGGAATTTGTGCGAAACCTTTCACAAGCAATCTACCGGAATTTGTCTCAGAGAATCTACCGGAATTCACCCAACGAAATCTACCAGAATTCGGCTCAGGTAACCTACCGGTTACCAGCGTTACCAGCTTTCGGATCCCTAAGCAAAAAATATATGTTCGCCACTATTCATCTCAGCTTTCCGACATGTCACAGCTTGTCTAATCTGTTTAGTGAATTTTAGTGCTTGCGGTGTTTTGTTCCGTTTTTGTTTCTCTTTTGTACTCCGCTTTTTCGTTTCTTTTAGCGGGTTAGAAAAATAATTGACTAATAGAATTGGAAACATTAAAAGCGAAAAGACTTACGTGTGAACGGAAACATTTTTTTCTCAAAAAATTATCAATCCATCAATCAACTTTATTCAACCAAATAGCTACAGTAGAAGAGGTCATCGAAGACAGTTATGAGAATAAGCCAAATACACGCGAAGGATTTGCAGAAAGACATTAAAATTGCATACGACAAATTAACTTGTAGGCTACACTGAGAAACGACCCGGAACAGATGTTGGTATAGAGCTTGACGAATAGGCAGGCTGCGGCAAACCGAGTTGATTTGTTGTATTGTCACAGATATTGTAAATATTTTATTGACAGTAATCGGGAAGTGCGTTCCACACGTTCTAAATACGGTTTACAATAAGTAGTCTTTGTTTTCAGGTGTTAAAAGCCAAAGAAGTGTTGGATAACACATTGGCATTAACGAAAACTGCCGTCACGGGAAGCATCGTGGATCGTGATCGTCTAGTCCTAGGCACGGAGGATGGACTCCACTGTGTCGATTTAGATAGTGAAGGTAAGTTGTCTTCAATTATTCTTCGAAATCTTTAGCAGAGGCTACTATGAATTCCCGCCCTTAGTAGAGGGGTAGTTTTACCATACAAGGATCTTTGAGCTAACATGAGCCCTTTAAAGTTTAACAGAAAAGAGCTGAGATAGTACAATCTAGTTACCCATCACATTCACTTAAAGAGGCTTGGAGACTCGATGAAAATGCGATACTTCTCCCGCTATTCATGAGTAATCAATTTCCATGTAGTGGAATTTCTCTGTCGGGTCTGGGGTACCTCTATGCGCTTTTACCTATGCTGTATACTTGAAGAATAGATGTACGATAAATAATTGTTAGCGCAGTGAGCTACCTTCCGCGAGCTGATCATTGGCCACTGAAAATCCGTGTTTGTATTTAGATTCAAATTTCCCGCGCCATAGTAGAATTTTGCGTTGTGAGGACGGCAGAAGATATTCTGCACGTCATTCTAGAGCAAATAGTGAAAAATTAAAAGATCCCTTATCACATTCCAAATAATACAGTGTTAAGTCAGTTAAATGATACAAAAATAAGATGGGTTTTCAGTAAAACTTTAAGCGTTCTTCAAATTGGTGTAATAAGCTGCACAAGAGCTATACGCATCAGCATACACTGCGAAAAGGACGCGAGGGGCGTGATTAAGAAACAAAACAACGATCCTGTTTTATCTTATTCATCTCCAGTCAAATCGCCATCTTCTTCGATTATAGTTAAGAAGCGATGAAGTGTAAAATTCTTAAGCAGCTTATTACACCAATTTGAATAACGCCTTGCAAGTGATAAAGCTCTAGAAGCCAGCAGACGCTGATTTTCCTGGTGTCTTTTGGACCTAGACCTTAGCTTCTTCTACGTGTATAAAGGCTCTCAGGGCATACAAGAAGAAAACTATGCACAAATAGTCATAATAATCTCTCCCCACATCTCCTTCGGTCGATCTACCACAGATTCTTATTTTGGGATTGGTTGGTGCGTAAAGTCGGGCGTTCCTGGTTCAGATTCAAATTGTTGTTCCCGAAAACAGCGCACACATAGAACGTGTTCCACCCTTCTAACAGTAGTAACTATTAGTTACTATTTTCGTTCTGACCTCATGAAAAGTTATTAAGCTGATCGTTCCAGTCCTCTCGAAATAGTAACTATTTGCTTGCCACGCTCGGGAGCATAGTTATCGTGGTAACTACGATCTCTGTGACGAGATTGGTTTGATTAGCCCGTGGCATGATATTTTGACGAAAATAGAAAAATTTGTTCCAGCCTTGACGCCAAAAAGCCAGAATCTGCGACATCATGCGTCGTAACTACGATAAGTGGTGAAAGACGCTGATAGGCTATGGTGGATAGTTCCTCCTAGAATTAAACGAATTATTTAAAAATAAATTTTGTTTAAATATCATTATAGAAATTGTATCTCCTCGACTGCTCACGAGTTGAGTTTCAACGGCTTGACCCAGTAGCTTGATATTTGTTACTTTTTTGCAGATACCATGGTATTTGTTACCACGGTAACTGGATCTGTAAATATTAATTTTTGCGGTTACCGTGGTATCGGATACTACGGTTTTTCTGCAAAGACGACAGTTGCTGGATTTACGATTTTACAAATTATCCAAAAAGAAATACTGATATCCAGTTATCCACTGACATCCAGAATGACGTAACTTCTTTCCCACCACTTTGACAAAATTGTGTTAGTGATGATGATATTGAGACAAATTTTTCAGATACACGATCAGTTACAATGGTCCGAAGTTGGTATTTGAATATCAGATATCACGGTAACTGCAAAAACGCCCTTTGACCGGGTATGGAGAAAAAGACTTTAGACCGTGGTTATATCAGATACCATGGTCTGTGCAAAAACGCAGCTAATCTATAACTCATGGATTCGCATCATTTTGTGACAAATGCCCATAATACTTATGTTATAATCATTATAAGCGTCATCTTCGCGAAAAATGCGTGTGTTAGTGGTAGCCATGAGAGTAGTTGCGTTTTTGCAGATACCATGGTATCTGATACCACGGTCTCAAGTCGTTTTCGCAGTTACCGTGGTATCTGGCCAGTTATCGTGGTATGTGCTATTCAGATACCACGGTCCGACCGTATGGTAACTGATCGTTGTATCTGAAAAAGTCATCTCACTTTCATCATTACCAACAATAGAGCCTAGGATTTTGTCAAATTGGTGGGAAAAAAGTTTTGAATTTAGTGATGTGACTGGATATCATTTTTTCTTTTGGGATGGCTTCGAAAAGCACAATTTTGGCAATTGTTGTTTTGCAGAGCAACCGCAGTATCAGATACCACGGTAGCTGCAAAAACGACTAATTGCAGATTCAGTTACCGCGGTAACAGACACCGTGGTAACAGACACCGTGGTATCTGCAAAAACGCAACTAATGAGTAAAGAGGAAAAAGGTCGTCTTCTTTAACCATCCCTTCCGCTTCCAGAAATTGCACGGATCGGCGATGGCAAGCGAATATACCAAATTGAGTACATAGCCAACGAACAATTGCTTATAGTGATTAGCGGAAAGCAGCACCAAGTCAAACTGGTTCCTGTGAGAGCGCTAGATGGCGATGATGTCGAGTGGGTAAAAGTCACAGAAGCAAAAGGGGCCTATGCCTTTGTTACCGGTGTTGTTAAAGCAGAGCCCCACCACCAAGCACACTACTGCTTCTGCGTATCTCTCAAGAGACAGGTAAGATATCCGTCGCGTTTTGATTTTTTCTTACTTTTAGCAAGGGACAGTGGTAAGCTGTTTATAAGTTAGTTTGTCTCAGTGGCTTTCGACTACACATACTTTGATCTGTCTATCAAAGTTTTTGTCTGACATCTTGATGGACCTGTCTTACCTATAATACTAATGAAATTTACTTCCATAATCACTCCATATATTTCTAAATCCGAAGACCCCAATTTTGTTCGGTACATTCTATCCCCTCTGACAAAACCACGCTGATTTTCTAACTTGCCGTCTCTTGCTACCTTCGATGTGTATCACGCTAGTTTTAGGAGTTTTTCCATCAGAAAAACCGGTTATGTAAATTGTTTCCCTGTTTTTGCTACAAGTCAACGGGTCTCCGAAAAGGCTTACAATAGACAAAACCGTGGGTTATTTGTTGAAAGCACAGTATAGTTTTAAAGTATTCAAATATTTTAAAATACTGTAACTTGAAGAGTAAATAGTGCGTGGGGTCCTCTAAGTATATTAACACAAACAAATAAATAAACACGATAAAAAAAAGAACAAAGTTGTTTTAAGTTAGTTGGTCAGAAGTGCTATAACTACATGTCTATAAAAAAAATTCTGCCATCTGAAGCATGTTAACACAAACAAATAAATAAACAAGACAGAAAAAAAGGACAATTTTAATGTTTTAATTTACACTTATCACAACATATCAAGGTTCAAAGCCGGAGGCACAGTTCATATTGACTTGGTAGGATACTTCTCGAAAATTGTCTACCTTTTGCTTGCAACCAAAAGGACTGCAATAATTTCGCTTCCTCTTCGAACATTCTAATTTTGATTCTTCGTGTTATAAAAATTAAGCTGCGGCTTAAAGGACAGCTGAACGAATAGTACCAATTACCATCCCTATCTGTATGGCTTCCATTAACATTGCCTGCAAAAAACCCGATCCAAATACGAAATAGTGTTTCCAAGCTATGATTTTTGCTCCATTTTGCATCTGTCCTTATTTCAGTACTGAACAATTTTAGAAACGAACAAATGTATCTAATCCAGCCTCTTCTGGAATATTTTTTAACCAGTTAAGCCCAAACGTATATCTAGAAGAATTCCAAAACGATCGGCCAGCGCTGTACAAGATTTGAATGGATTGCGCTTTTTGTCTTGAAGTCTGCATGTGCAAACCTCCAGAAACAAACATCCCTATTTTGAAAACGTCACGCTCAGGAGAACAATGCTCTCCGTGGCCATGTCTGTAAACGCATTCTCCATGGTGTGTTCAAGTATGGTTTCATTGTTCAGGTGTCCTTTATAAGAAGGTTTCTTTGATTGTGCCGGTGTGTACTTGTTTCGGCCTGGCCTCGAAATAGTTGTGATGTAAATATATTTGATTGTTGTGTTGCAGATCATTATCTACGAGATCACGCGAACGAAAACGCGGCATCGGAAGCTTCGTGAGATCTACCTCCCCGCACCTGCGCAGTGTATGACTATTATGTCACAAGGACGACTCTGCGTTGGGTACCAGTCGGGCTTCACCCTCTTCAGCCTAGTCGGAGACTCAGCACCACAATGTAAGCATGTTCTCATTTTTAAAATCACCATCGGGAGAAGGCTTACAAGCTTGCAAAATCCAGATTCAGCAAGGAATTTTAAAAGTGGGGCTTTGGTAACAGAATTGTTGATCCTTGGAGCTGGAACAGCGTTACCGAAGATGCGGTTAATGCTGAATCGGTCAATAGCTTCAGGTTCATTATTAATCGGTATAAGTCCGATTAGTTCGATGACTCGAAATTTCTCAGCCTGTTCTGTTGCTTTGTATTATTATTTTTGGTCGGTGTGGCAAACAGAAGGAAGGGAATGTATTTGCGTTTTTTCAGTATTAAGGCACTTTCTTGGTAGAAACGGTTGCTGGGATCACAGTATTTAGAAACAGTATTCCTTCCTTGACGTCACAGGAATTCCCGCGTAACTATGAATTTGATGCCCTCTGACCCTTGTGCAAAGTTATCTTACGTTGCTCAGGACATCCACGTTTCTGCCCTAGCCATCTTTCGCATTCCATCTAAGAAGAAGATTTCTTAGACCCAATTAATCTCTTTTCTTTTCGTTATTTTCATTGTTTGTTCTTGTTCGTTTACTCTCTTAGTTCTTTTCTTTCTCTGTACTATGCTATATCCATCTGTTGTGCAGTGCGGAAATAAAATTTCATCATCATCATCAAAGTAGTCAGTTTAAGCGGAAACAAAGCCCTCTTTAATTGCCTTTTTTCTAGCCCTTATTCATCCCGAGTCGCCCTCGTTGAACTACCTGACGTCGTCACCCGTTGACGCCATCTGTGCCGTGGAACTGCCAAAAGGAGAATATTTGTTAATCTTTTCCATGTTGGGTGTTTTCGTTGACAATCAAGGCCGAAGGTCGAGGGACAGGGAAGTCATGTTCCCCGGGACACCACAAGCAGTCTGTACGTATATTTTGTTGTGGGAAATTCGGGGGGGGGGGGGGGGGTAGCGGTTCTCAAAATACATTTTCAAGGGTAGCGAATTAATCCTGTTTTCAGACTTGGAGACTGAAACCAGTCTGCCGTTGGACATGGGATTCTGCTCTAGCGAGAAGGAATAGAAAAAGGAAAGTGACATGTTTCAAGGGTAGTGGTTAAGGCTATGTCTTGAATAGGGGTCACAGGGACCTTGTGGATAGCGTGATTTGCTTCTGAAGACCGGTGGGCCTGACCTTAATTTTCTCTCTCAGAACCAATCAACAAACAAGGGGTAGGCCCTAGGTAGCCTACTGCTCAGACGCACTTTTCTCTTTCTCTCTGGATAAAATAAATGTATACTTCTCTCAGGTATATACGAAAAGCCTACATAGGTCAACAGATGGTAATTTTTGATAGTAGTGGCTACCGGACGTGATGATGCTGATGGCAGGTAACGAACTAGGTCGCAATGACGGTAAGCGACATACGCCATCTACCGGCAACAACCTGAACTTATTGCCTAGATGGCATGTTTGTTTACACCTTGGCTGGGAATGTCAACGAAATTGGAAGGGGCCCTCAGGTAGCCTTTACTTGCTACTCAACAGAGGGTCGGAACAGACCTTTCTCTGACCGTTTAGCAAACAAGAAACGGCACTGAAAACTGAAACTAACCGCTATCTTTTTCAGGTG
Organism: Branchinecta lynchi; assembly: GCA_023053575.1. Classification (NCBI taxonomy): domain Eukaryota; kingdom Metazoa; phylum Arthropoda; class Branchiopoda; order Anostraca; family Branchinectidae; genus Branchinecta; species Branchinecta lynchi. Next base: position 18,331,193 of record JAKZAP010000008.1, read on the forward strand.
AATATGATGGCTTTTTGCTCGTGTACGGTGAAACGCATGTCGATGTAATAGAGTGCTCGTCGGGAGACTGGGTACAAACCGTCAATCTGCGGAAGGCGAAGCCTCTTAGCAAGAGCGGGAATCTAACCATTAGTTTTCCATCAGAGCAGCCGTATGTGGCTTATCTACATCCTCTTTCGAAAAGTAAGTTCCATTTATCAATATGTTTGACTGGGTAGTCGCCTAGAGATAGAGATATCAAGGGTACGTTACTTGTTTGGTTCCAAGGACTGTTAACTCGAAGGTGTCTTTGTGTGATTCATTGATTTATCTAAAATATAGGAACGAATCGCGGTACAGAACCAAATAGCGTGCTTTACTGAGCCAACAACGCGACCTAATTCGATAGCGTAGGCTGGGCCTGGAAGAGCGGATCTTCGGTGATGATGAAGTGGTACGGCATCTGGAAACACTAATATAACCGGTACACCGGCACTTAAAGGACCTGTCTTACCTGTAAAACTAAGGCAACCTACTTCCGTAATCACTCCATATATATCCAAACCCGGAGACTCCAATTTCGTACGGTACATTCTAACCCCTCAAAGAACACCACGCTGATTTTCTCACTTGCCGTGTCTTGCTACCTTCGATGTGTATCCCGCTGTCGACGGTTGTCTGCGAGAACTTCTTCCATCAGAAAAACCGCTTCTGTAAAGTTTTACAGTGGCTACCCAGGAGTTACGCCCTAAGAACCGCTAGAATAGTGTTTAAAGACTGTTCCTTCAGGAGAAACCCATACCCAGTTACATAGTTTAGCAACGCGACAGTCTTTATTCCTGATATGGGCACCGACAAATAAATCTTAGTATACCTGTGTGTGCTATGTATAGAATGAACCGCAGAAATACATTCGGTCCACGCAAGAGGGTCTCTCGCTCAATAAACCTTCGCTCGCCGGAAGAAAGAATTTCCCGTTTGCCGGCGCCCCGAAAACTTGGAGGAACGTTCTTGCTCCGGAATGGTCCTTCCGGAGAAACTCTAACCCACTTCCAGAGCTTATATGCGTAGCAGTTCCTTATTCCTGATATGTGCATTGAGAAGTAAACCTTAGTTAGGATGTTTCTTCGTCGCTATAAAAAATCATTGACAACAGAGCCCAACCAGCGCACGACCTTCTACACTGCTTCCTGGCCGAAAATTGAAAATTTGTTTCTTTTTCTGTGTCTTTATGTCTTTTATTCATTTTCTTTTATTTACTCCGCTTTTTCGAAATGGCGGGTTAGAAATAAATGACTTACTTACTTACTTAGTGTACAAGTGTGTGCTTTGCATACTTCTAGATTTCAAGCATTTACTCGAAAGAAACAAGCACACCTTTAAACGTCTAGTTATTTGCGTCTTGTTTTTGCCCATTAAATTGAAATAGATTGGTCACTTTCCGACCATAAAAATACCATTTGTTTTAACTTAAGACTCCCCCCACTGATGTTACCTCTATACGGATTTGACTTTCACTTCGCTGTGTTGAAATCATGCTATGCTGGTTTTTGTCTTGCTTTACTTTATATTGGCATGGTAGTAGCTGGTTCTTTACCAGTGAAATTGGAAAAAGGGATTCCCTTTTGAAACGGTTTGTGAACTGCTGGAATGCCCGCATTCTCAAATGGTGCCGTAAAGGACTTGGTGGACAACTTCTATGTTGAATAGTTGTATCAAGACATTGACTCGCTAATGAGGCCTTGTTGCTCTAACTCTTTTTTCGGTAGCTTCAGTTTGAATCATTGATCAATATCAGCTAAAGTTGGCTTATGATGGCCTAGATTTGGACCTTTTTTTTATTTCTTTCTGTCATTCATGAACTTGAACGTACGGCGTGCTTTGGCTGCGATAATCTGCAGTTAATACAAAGTTGTGCCATAAACAGTGTGAGTTTGAAAATGTTCCGTTTTAGGTGACGATATTGTGAACGTCTCTGAGCCCAGTATTAATCTAGTCGGTGGCGGGCGACAGTCCACCCTTCCGCGACCCCCTCGGAAGTTCTCAATACGGGAGCAAAAAGCTGCACCATCCCGCACGATGTAAGTTAGATTTTGATATATTTTTATTTTTATTACCTTAATTTGCACTACGGAGCAAATTGAGATTTGAAAATCTCTTAAAATTCGCTCCCTAAGTTGAGTAGGTGTTTCAGTCTTTCAAGGCCCACTCATTGTCCAGTGCCTTCTTGAATTCGTCAGGACTGGTGGCTGAGACTGTTGCTTGGGATAGTTAATTCAAGAGGTTGATCAGACTTTTGGTAAATAAGCCTCTTCTGGCCCTGGTTTCGGCAGACCGTTTGAACAGCTTCTTTAAGTGACCTCGTGTGAACTGTGGGGTGGCCAGGGGAAAGGAAAGGGCCAATGAGTGTGAGATGAGGAATTTCTGGTACCTCAGGGTTTCCCCAACTTGTGTGATTATTTATATGTGCTCTCTTAAATACCCCTCTTGTCAGGGGGCGTCCCGAGGGGGGGGGCGCAGCCCCCCCCCCCCCCACGTTTTGGGCATTCGGTCAAATTCCCTTTTCAGAAAATCGTTTATCGCCGCATTTCGAAACTGGGCGATTTAACATGTTTATTGGTTCCCCTTTCTTTATCGAATTTTCTAATTCATCCAACTTTTGTTCACTCCGCATCGATTTCACCGTATTCGGTCTGTCCCTTCGTAAATTCGGTGATTTAACCTGTTTGTTTGGTCTCATGCGTTAGCGAAATCGGTAATTCACTGGACTTTTCTCAAGTCCGTATCTGTTCTGTCGCATTCGGTCAGTCCATTTCATATTTCGGTCATTAATCAGATTCATTTGGTTCTGATTCGTGACCGAATTCGATAATTCATCCAACTTTTGTTCAGTCGGCATCGATTTCGCCGCATTCGGTCCGTCCCTTCGTAAATTCAGTGATTTAACCTGTTTATTTGGTCTCATTCTCTACTGAATTCGGTCGCATTCGGTCAGTCTATTCCATAATTAAACTCGGTGAGATTCATTTGATTCTGATTCGTTACCGAATACGGTAATTCATTGGACGTTTCTATTCCTAGACTTGCCGAATTCGGCTGTTTTAGATTGTTCTAACAAGACTAGAAAGACTAGGATCGCAGAAAGGCACTTTTATCATCAGTGTCAGGCTTAATTACTTATGGGCACAGCCGTTAGAGATGTTGTGGCTATGCATCGACACCGTCTTTTGCGATTCTCCCCCCCCCCCCCCCCCCCCCCCCCAATGAAGAAAGGCTCGGGACGACCCTGCCTCTCGCTTGTTTTGCCTTTATTTTGTTATCTTTTTTGGACTTGTTTTGCTTTGCTGTGTTTTCTGGCTTTTAAACCACGGCGCTTTTATTTCTATGGCACTTTCCACTTTCTCTTCGACCATAGGATAAGATATATGTAGCGATCGCAATTTCTGTCCGTATGTCGGTTCGGGTTTTGCTAGTTCAGGCGCTTCCACAAAAACTAGGACGGAGAAACTTGGCAGGCATATCATTGGACCCGACCAGGTTAATTTGGAAATAGTCACTTCCCCATCCGACCATCTGGGGGGTGGGGGTGGAGGGAGGGGGAATCCGGAAAATATGGGTATTTTAGAATTTCGAATAGGTGATAGGATCTTAATGAAACTGGACATTTGGAAAGACCTCGTGTCTCAGACGACCCACTTCAAATCCGGATCGGATCTGGTGACTTTTGGGGGAGTTGGAAATCTCGGGAAACCTTAAGCGGAAGGATCGGGATGAAACTTGGTGGAAAGAGCAAGCACAAGTCCTAGATACATGTTGACAAAACCGGGCCGGATTTGGGAACTGTGGGAGGGTGTTGGGGGGGGGGGGGTTCTAGAATTCTGATGATCCTGCGAGTTCGGTACTTCTTAATGTACTACGACGATGAATTGGCAATTGTATCAGGGACCCGAACAGACTGACTTGAGAATAGTCGTTTTCCCCCATCCGACCAACGTGGGGGGAATGGAGTGATGAGGAATCCGGAATCCAGTGGCATGTATAACGAACCTGCAATACATAACTGAAGCTTCTACCGAGTATATATATCCATTCGGGTTAATTACTTTTAAATGAATTTGTAGTGAAAAACAGGTGCTGCGGTTTAATTTTTGACCCTGCTGCTGTTTTTGCTGCTCAGTTGGGGCGATGACAGGACAAGTTTCTTTTGCATGTTGATCAACTTTGGTTCTGTCATAAATAGGGCAGTGAGGCGAAAATTTTCTTTTACAAAACCTTTCCTGTCATCGCCCCAATTGAGCAGGAAAAGCAGCAGCCGTGTCAACAGTTAAATCTCAGCACTGATTTTTTCACTACAGTGGTATTTAAGAGTAATTAACCCGAACAGGAAATTCGAATGAATGAATGAATGAATGATTTTGTTAACCCATTCTAAACACAAAATGTGACAAGTGGAGTATAAGAAGGGAAGAAAAAAGAAGAAGAAAAAAAAGGAAAAACGAATCACACTAAACTAACAAGTAATTTATAGTCGGTAGAAGCTTCAGTTATTTATTGCAGGTTCGTTCCTTCCCCAACGTTGTCTCTCAAGTCCGACAGCCTGGCGAGGACCCTTGCCAAGAAGGGACGCCAATTAATCGTAGCTGACGTATCCGTTTTATGCATTGTTTGAATCTAGATATTTTGTTTCTAGGTCAGAATCCAGGGGGTTGAAGCAGAGATGGGCGAATCCGAATCCGGATTCGAATCCAGGATTCGTCCTTTTGGCCGGATTCGAATCTTCTGCTTGTCAGGCTGGATTCGGATTCGGACTCGGATTCTGAACCCTCAGTTTTACGAATCCCCTCAAATTTCTTGTCTACATTCTTTTAGTTTCCGTTTCCCAATTTTTACACAGTCGGCTTATTAAAATCCGACTTTTTGCTCTCCACCACCAACTACCTTCAGTAATCTATTACTTTATCTGATAACCTTCGATATCAGTGCTTTTCGTCACCTCTGATTTTTAAACTATAAACTATGTACTTGATGTGATTTCTGTTAAGGTCGGATTCGAATCCGGATTCGATTCCGGTTTCAAATCCTTAGCTTGAGATGGTGGATTCGGATTCGGAATCGGAATCACCTAGGCCTGGAATCGGATTCGATTCCTTTCATGATTGGATTCGCCCGTCACTGGGTTGAAGGGGGTACTTTCTTGCTCCACCTACTCGTGACAAGTGCCATACTATGAGCTCGTAGCTCTTGTTCAAATATCTTATATAAGATCATTTCTAGTAAGTGTTGTGCTTTAAAAGTAAAAGAACAAGGGTAAATGTGCTTTATTATTTGTTCGCACACTCTGGAAAAGGAAGTGAACGTAGCCTGATACGATTTTTCTTCTAGCCCGAATGATCGTCGCTCCAAGCTCATCTCTGCGCCTTCTAACTTCAACCACATTAGTCATATGGGACCGGGTGATGGAATTGTGATGCAGAAACTTCTGGATCTTCCCACTACAGTAGAAACAGCGGACCAATCAAACCAAGGTTAGTAGCACACCGCTTATAGTCTAATTGAAGGGTTCCCCGGTATGCACAAGAAATAACCGCATTTTATTGATCCGCCCGCTCCCCCCAAAATATGAATAAGATCCCTTTGTTCACACCCCGTCCCCAGGATACATAATATTTATTTATTATTAGGAAAGAGGTTAAGCCGAAGTTTCTCTCCCTACAAAACAGATGAACTATTGTTTAACAACACTGCACTTTACACTGATACAACGAATATACAATAAAATGGATTCACATAGGCGCTGCAACTAAACTGAGTACCACCAAGATGTTGCTTAAACGAGAGTAAATTTGGCTGGGAAACAGTCTCCTCAGGTAAACCGTTCCATGCGTGGCATGCACGGTAACAAAATGAACGTTGTCACATGAACGTTGAAAAATGTTCAACATTCTTGTAGATATGATGCGTCACAGACAGAGTTTGTGTTGATCTGTTACAAAGCACATTCCCGTTTAGTTCGTTTCATTCCGGAATAAACAGTCGTTCACATTGTCGGACAACTGCATCGTAAATACTTGGAAATGTTGTTGGATTTCTGGCATTTCTATTAGAAAATTTCATTTCCGTCCGTCGGCCAGAAAACAACCGGAAAAAAAAAATGGAGAGCCAAGAGTGTATTCAAGGGGCTGTGGCGCTAGTGGTTGAAAAGTGAACTGTTGAATCACACTGTCAGAAAGCTGATATTGTTTAAGACATGAATTTGCATCCTTGTGTTCGGTAAGAAGAAGTGCCATTTTAATACAATATGGTAATATAAGTGTCAAATATGGCAGTGACATACAGAATGGCAGTTAGTTAATTGTCTGATTTATATAAATGAGACTAAGGCATGAACAGTCGTACAGAAACAACTCTCTCTCTCTACTCTTTCAACCAATCGTAAATAAAAGCAAATAAAATTTGCCCGAGTTAAATGTTAGGATGCCGAAAATATTTATATTGTGATCTTTTAAAGTTGTTATCTTTTTGCGAAACATAGTACTGAAAAGGGTCATGACATGAATATTCGTGGCATCCGTCATAACATTTGACGAGGATATGGATCCATGTCTTAAATTTGCATCAAACTTCTGACGGGGGCAGTTTAAGACTTCGGGCATTCTAAGGGCCGAAAAATCGAAAATTTTGCTTATTTTTAATCCGTTTGTAGTATGTAGCAGTACTACCTCCACCGCACTCCAGTCCCGGTGGGGTTTATATATGTTGTTGTCTTTCAGGCGCCGTCAGCTCTTCCTCATTCTTGGCCAGTCAGCAGCAACAGCACTCGGTACATTCAGTACAGCGGGTGAGTGCATTGTATTCTTTTTTTTTTTTGTGGGGGGGGGGGGGATCGGGCGAATGCGTGGATGTGCAAGTCCTTGAATCAAGAAACCCAGTAAGTATTCCCTTAGTGCCAATCCGCCTGGTTCAGACTTCAAAGCAAAATAGCACTAGGAAGTAGCGCCAAGACTTGAAAAAAGTGACACACACTCGAATAGCTGTGACACTGTAGCAGCACTGGCGATAGACAACACCCCTCTGAAACTCAGATCAGTCGCGCACCAGCGCTTGCTCCAGTAACTCCATATTCCGGACACAGCAAAAAAGATGAATATCCCGAGCGTAGTGGGCGGCGGCAGGCCCGTTCTCCATGTATGGAAAGCATTGGTCTTGTCGCTACTCCTTAGTGTTATCTTGCTCTGGTCTGGTTGTTTACTAATAGTTCCTCAACGAAAACTGTTTATACTGGGGTTTTTTTTCGGAACTTTTCCCCCCTACTGGCGACCCTGCTCCTGTCCTTCTAACTCGATTTCTTGCCGCGTAGGGCCGACCTTTCTCCTATCTTCCTGGAAGAGATATGAGCGACTCGCCTCCTGGAAGGGGTATCCGACCTTTGCCACCTTCAGGCCCCCCTCCTCTCAACAAGAGGTCACTTAGTCACACGGAAGTACCAGGACCAAGTGTGCCCCCTAGGAGACCTGCTCCCCGGGCGCCTAGACCGCCAGATGAGGAAATGGACATGAGTGTGACCAGCTCAAGAGAGACGTTGAACTTCAGCGTCAATACAGAAGTAAGTTGATCGTGCTTTTTCTAGGCTGTGGTGGGGTGGGGCGGTCTGTACCCCCAACGCTGTTAAAAACAGTCTATTGTTGTATCCTGAATTGTTCTATACGATCCCCGCCGGGGATCGGCGAGTTGAACTAAAATATTCGTCAAATTTGTTCCATTTCTTTCGGTTTTCCAAATATTTGCTACGCCCCCCCCCCCTTTACAGGGAACAGCCATCTCATTGAAAAGTTCGGCATAGCTGAAACGTCTGTGGCTGTTCTGAGATCCACCAGTAGAATGAAGCAGGCTGCTTTTGTCACTTCAAATATATCCTTTTCATTGAAGTGAATACTTAATTCACACCCCGGCAGATCGAAAACTTTGACCGTAATCTAACCACATTTTAAATTCAAGGAGCAGCTTGCGAGCAATGTTTCTCACTAAATCTTACTGTCAGCTACTAAAATATCTCCCTTATCAGTTAGCAAGGTAAATAGTAACTGTTTTTTGTCACAAATACATATTATATGAGCGTAGTAAGCGTGGTAACTACGATTCTCTGTGGTGTGATTGGCCGGATAAGCCCGTGCACGATATTTTGCTGAAATAGAAAAGCGGTCCAGCCTTGCCGCCAAGAAGCCAGAATTCGTTGAGTCATGCGTAGTAACTACTGTAAGTAGGATGGAATACGCTGCTGATTGTGATCCAACAGCACTGGAGAAACAAACAGAAAGATAAACCACAATACTGATCACGACTGGAAATTCTTTTGATGTAGTACAGCCCTAAGTTTTAGCGCAGATGTTCTTTTGTATTTTGTAAGTTTTTCTCTTTCGTGTTCTTCTTTTTTTCTCCTTATTATTTACTTGTTTTCGTGATTATTTTTGACAGGTTAGAAATCATCATCATTTCTCCTTTTCCAGGATTACCACATGAACGGCAGTCCGCGGCACTCCGTAGCTTCCGTTAGCAGTACCGACAGTATTCCACCTAGTCCAGATACCAGAAACAGCTGAGAAGAGGTCCCCTTCTTGTGAATGAGTACCACAATCAATTATTAGTCACGTGTTTAAAATTTGGTTTACCCGGCCCATCACATTATCGTTTTCATCTTTCGGGGGCCAGTGACCTTTTAACGAACAATTTGTGTACGCTACTTGGTCCTTAAAGTACTTATCTACACCTATGCAGCTTTGCTTTCCTTCAGAACAGTAGAGATAAAATCACTTGCGGAGGAAAAAATAATTTTGAAAAGGTTGCCCAGTTAAGGCAGTACTGCTGCGGACATTTTAGCTTGTTATTTGATCCCATCCAGACACAGTAACAGGATGTTGACAAGAAAAGGCCAGGACGAGATGCCCGCTGCCGGGGTTACCCTATTTTGACTGTAAGTGCATGTCACGTTGAAATCAACTTAATAATAAAAATCTACAGTCTTTAAAAAAAAAAATTCTCATAGTATAGACATACAAAGCTCCAGGTTAAGAAGTGCTTTAAGCTGAATGCAGGAATTCCTGGTATGTTCCGTCACGTATGTTGTCACTTTTATTGGCTAGTGCCGCGGTGGTTACGTTAATATCAAATGTAATAGTAACAACGAAGTCCAGTAATTTGTTCCTCTTTTGTGTAAATCTTCAGAAGGGCATACCACATCGTCAAAATTCCTGCGTTGCCGTTCGAAGGCGCAGGGCTCGTGTCATTACAGCAAGCAGATAACTTCTGCTTCGGAACAATTAGACGTATCATCTCATTAATGGCCATGCAGCCCCTTGTCTTGGTCCCACCTCTGAGGAAGAATGGTGGGGAAAAGTAGATCATTTTAGAAGAACAGCACTCGGCCATAGATATGCCGGGATATGCCCTTCCGGAGCAGAAAATGAACGAGGGAAAAACTATCGGTCAGACGTCACTGTCTTGTGTAAGATGTCTGTCCTGTTCTGCACCTGGGGCGTACTATAGTTTTGGTCAAATCTTTTTTTTTTGTTACCTATCCTGGAATGCTTGCCAGTCAGTTAGTGTGCTCGATTTCATGTCTTCTTGTCGCAGCTTGTGTCTAGCTTATTTTTAAAACTCTTTTAGGTAATGCACAGACAGGCCATCAGTAATATTTTCTAATGTGTTTTTTCCCGAACGTTACCCCTAAAGGTATACCACAAAACGTGAATTTACTTGCTAGAGGCGTATTCTCGCCGTTCCCCGAGGACTCCTCGCGGAATCAAAGGGAACGGCGAGAATAGAAGGAGTCACTCCATGCGGACTCCGCGGACAGAAACAGCTAGAACACGGGGAATGCTTCCAGCATGGATTTTGTTCGAAAAATAGATATGCAGTTGACGAAAGTAGTCTGGAGCCACTTTATTTCTGGTTTTGTTTATTCTGATTATTTTTAATTAATTTTACATTGCACCAACACCAGCAAAAATTGATTCCCCTCCGAATCTGAAAGGGAGTCCTTTTTGATGATGGTGATGATAATCAGAGCATTCCTCGTCCGTGGGGACACGCGAAAATACGGGGAGTGAGTCCCCGGGACAAACAAAAACGCGGGGACTCCTCAAGTGGAGTCCGCGGGGAACGGCGAGAGTACGCCTTAGGTGCCGCGGGAAAGTTTGACGAAACGGCGCGAAGGGATTTTTCCGCTAAGCTCCACCGGATTTGCCTGCACTAATCGGGGTGTCTTGTAGGCACAAGGCAAAAGACTGACTGTTTCCCGCGACAAAAGAAAATTGGAAGCACTCCGTGCAGTTTCTCCCTGAGCATAGAGAAATTCGCAACGGAAATCTGAACTTAGTGAGTACCGTTCCGTGGGCCTGCCTAACCGCCCGCACTTTCTGAGCGGCGGGAATTCGGTGCGGCGTTTTCAAACTTTCGCCGAAACTTCCGCTCGCACGTAAAGGCTGGTTAGAGCGCGATATGACTATGGTGGTATGCGAAAATTACACGTCCAAACTTTGGAAAGCAGAAAACACGCTATCACCAGTCTCTGTCTCATAGCCTACTGTTCTAAAGTCGCATTACCTTCCCACGCCTATTGGACCCCCCCCCCCTCCCTCAACTCCTCCAGGGCATAAAATGATCAAATCATAAACGTCGATCAAATTGGTCAGTAGTCACTCTTTTCCATTATTTTCTTTATGCCTACGAATGGAGCATGGTGGAAGGTTTGGGAATTTTCTTTGATTTGTCTTCCTTGTTAAAACTATGTGTACGAGCCTTTGTTTTGGGTGATCTTGTAAAGGGCTAGTTGAGGTATACTGTGCCAGTAGATGCGTGTAATACCTCGTCCATACTAGCCGGGCACTGAATCACCTAATTCACGTTAGGCTCCATTTCTACCCCGCTGATAAAAAGGTTGAACTTTCAGTCGGGGTATAGCAAATATGACGCCTTTTCAGGGGGATGGGCTCCCGAGATACCTGCGAGAACGCAATTCCGTCTCCACTCCACTTAGCTAAACAGTAGCACGACAGATCTATCTACCGTCTGTTACGTTGCTAGTCAATCCTTTTCTTCGGCATATTCTGTTATTTCGTTCGTTGAAACCCCTTAAAGCCACTAGACCGCTCTATGTGTTTGCCCCAGAAAAATTAGTTATTCCCCGTCCCAGTATTTACATTATGAGAATTTTTGTCCTGCAAAAAAATTGTGTGGCAAACTCTTTCTCAACTTTTTTATTCCCCGCTTTCATTAGCTCGCACAGAAGCTGGCACGTGCGTCTCTTCTGTGCGAATGGGTTGAGCAACAGTAATCTCACCTGAGCTCAGAAGCCTCGGGCAACGAAAAGAACTGCCGCCTACAGGGATTCTCTATAGCTGAATTGTATACAGAGTTGATTTGTAACAGCATCAAGTTTGTATGCCTCGTTTATTCGCGGTCATGTGATGCTCTTATGCTCGGTTCTCATGCTGCAGAAGGTATTTGTTTTTCTTATTTAGTTTCTGCTTGAACTGGAGTTCTTTTGTTCTGCATTACGTGTATCGATTCTTTAAAGCGTAGACACCGCTGTCTTGTTGTCTGCCTCCGTTTTGACGATTCTATGACAACACTAAGATAAAGGTTGGATCACCGATTTATTTTCCCACTCTCGGCAGTCTCATTTTCCTCTGCTGCTTTGAGGTTGTTTGAAGTTATGCCAACCAATAATGTACTCCTTCATATTTTTACTGGGATGCTTTTTCAGACCGCAATTTTCATAGCCGGATTCATGGCGGGTTTAAACTGTTTGCAAATCCTCGCGTATTTCAAACGTGTGTGCATAAATTGACGTGTATTTAAAAAACGTGCATAAATTGACGTGTATTTAAAAAAACATGAGTGTTTTACGCACGTTTTTGCGCTAGCAAGAACCACAAGCAACACAAACGGACCTAAATACGCTTGGATTTGAAAACTATACTTGGATTTGGAAAAAACGCTATCAGGTCTGAAAAATACACTCAGATTTGAGATGAACGCTGAGATTTGAAGAATATACGTAGAACTGATAAATACACTCGGATTTGAAAAATAAGTTCGGATCTAAAAAATACATTTGGATTTGAAAAATACGCTCAGATTTGAGAAAAACGCTTAGATTTGAAGAATATACTCGGATTTGAAAATAAGTTCGGATTTAAAAAATACACTTGTGGGATTTGACGAAATATATTCGGAATTCGAAACATACGCTCGGATTTTGCGTTGTGTGCTAGTCCAAAATCAGGCAAGCACTACCGAGAGATTGCAGCCTACCGAACAACATCTTTAAACCGTCATCGAACAAGAGCAGACGCGAATAATTTAACATTGTGAGTCATAGGACTTATCGGCTTTAGTTATCGGCGTTTTGGTAACCATCCTGAACCTGTTTAATTTTTAACGTTTTTCCGATACTTCTTGAATGTTCAATCACAATCACGGTACTGGAGAAAAGTTTTATATCAGAAGTGAGACCTTAGACCCTGAAGGTTTCAAACTTTTACAACACGACAAGTCTTGCATCCTGTTGGTTGGTTTGGCACCGGAGAGTGAAAGCCTGTTTGTTTCCTAAATGTACTTCCAGTGTCGAGTCTGTTCCGTTTTCGTTCGGTAGGGTGAAAGCTCTAGATTAGGTTGACAGAGAATATCTCACAGCACCTGCGAATACACGATCAGGATTTCCTGGCCGGACTTTCTGCACTTTTATCATCAAGTTGAAAATCTCAGCTTTTCTTATGGAACTGATGATGGTGCCAAAAATCCGGGCAGGAATTCCAAACTGCGAGCATCCGACCGTGCTCTTCTGTCCAAGGCATTATAGGGTTTTGAAAGAAAAAAAAAATTGGGTGGTTTCCAGATATTTCGGTCGATGACCGAACTTGTCGAAGTTCTAGTTACGCGATCAGTACGGAAAAATTATATGGCCAGAAAGTGAAAATGCATTCATGCCTAAGGTTTTATAACTAAAAAGCACAGGGAAAGATGGGTTAGTCAGAGTTATGTGGCATAATTGTTTGCGAGTCAGGTATTAACCTAAAAATCCGTTCTTGCTGTCCGAAACTAAGCTCTCGTCTAGGGTCCGGAAACAGAGAAACGGAGGCGAGTCTTCGTATATTTAGCGTCCCGTCCTTCGTTGCTTCCGGAAGCCGTCTGCAGCGTCCATGTATCATTTTGTACAGTTCTTATTTGTACTGTTCGTTGAGCTTTTCTGTTTCATGCTTCGTATTTGGAATTATGTAAAATTGTATATTCTACAGTAATTGATAAGTTGTTTATGTGGTTTATTTAGCTCGAAGTTTTTACATTAGGCGCAATAAACCTTCTCTCCGAACTCTCAGAAGTAATCCAACACCCCCTAAGTCCAACAAGTGTGATTCCTGGAGTTAACCATTTTCTGGTTTAGGGATAGCACTAGGGAAGAGTGGAGAGTTTACCAAGTCATCCTCTCCAACCTGCTGTAGGCTACTGTACTGCACAGTCAGAAGTTTCACAACAGATAACACAAGGATGCGAGGTTTTCAATAGATAACACTTGTGGTTTGCAAATGTTATCCGTAACGCACACTGCCTGGACGAGCCGAAAAAAAACGAAAAAGCATCTGGTGGCTTTTCCGGTGTCATGACCAGGGGCGTCACGACTGGGGGGGGGGGGGGGGACGCCCCCCCCCCCCCCCCCAAAGATATCGGCCAGTCGGTAAAAAATAACGGAGTCGGCGCGAAGCGTCGCGATTTTTCGTCATAACAGTGGATTTTTTTCATGAAAATAGTCGTTATTTCTGAAAATCAGTCAATTTTTTTCAAAAATGTCATTTTTGCTGTTCAAAACAGTCGTTTTTTCTGCAGAAAAAGTCGGTAAAAATGTCCAGCCAGTCGGTAAATTCCGCGTCCCCCCCCCCCAAACATTTTGGCTAGTAACGCCTCTGGTCATGACGACAGTTAAAAATGTCAGGAGATGTTTTTCCCGGTGGTGTTTTGGCTCTTGTATGCATATCGTCCCAGTGCTTGAAAACACAACAGCTAACATCCTGAGTTTGTTGAAACCGCGCATCCTTGTGTTATCTCTTAAGAAGCTTCTAAACTACCACATACGTTCGGAACAACAAGTGCGTTCTTCAAAATTTAAGCCCTTCAGTCCTCAATTCCTTTATAGTGGACAGGGGAGTCACGACTGGGGGGTGCTGTCGGCCACTCGGTAAAACACAGTTGATTTTTTGCGAAAATTAGTTGATTTTTCGTCAAAATAGTCGTCTTTTTCTGAAAATCAGTCGATTCTTTTCAAAATTGTCCTTTTTTCTTGTTGAAAACAGTAGTTTTTTCTGCAGAAACAGTCGGTAAAAATTACCAGCCACTCGGTAAATGCCTCGTACCCCCCCCCCCCCAAACATTTTGGCTAGTAACGCCTCTGATAGTGGAATAGGTTAGGGTTAGGATAGGTATCCAGAAAGTTTTCAGGGAAGTAACTATCATCCGATTTTTTTTTGGGGGGGGGATTCACAAAATTTGCTGACAAGATTCTAAGTGTGCTGACGGAATCTCTTAGTAAATTCTCCCTTTTCCTTCATAGTACCCAACTGTAGCAATGCAGAGCACAGTTGACCGCCCAAGGAGACGAGCAACCACCTGGTAAAAACCTAGCCGTTTAAAGACAGTAGCGAATAGCGAGAATCTGTCTCACGCCGCTGTGGGGCCATGTGTTTTCGGGGTCTACGCGCCCCCGACTCCCCCCCCTCCCCCCAAACCCCACGAATGCAAATATATAGGAAATTAGAAAATCTTCTTAAAAACTGCAATTTGGACAGCGAGCACTTCATAGACACGCGATTTAAATGTAAACTCATGACGGCGGATTGCTGGCCGCTCAACTCAATATAACTACATTTCTATACATACTTTTCATAAAAAATGTGTTGCATTTTATTAACACTATGCAGGGGGGGGGGGGGGGGGGTAGCTGGAACCCGTGTTTTTTGCTTTTACCAATGCCAGGAGTTTTTGCGGTCCTAGTGATAAAAAAAAAAAGATGAAAATGTAAGGGTTTTGAGGTCACGGTCCTAAAGGAGTCAGAAAACGGAGCATATGAGCCATTTTATTCAACCTTTAAAGCCTCTGGAGCATTGATCAAAACGGCAAAAACACATAGCAAGACAATAACGAAAGCCCGGAATGCCCACATTATCAAACTGAGTATCACAGGTAAACATTCTACAATTTGCCGCAATCGCCCCATCTTGCCCAAACTAGAACGAGAAACCTAAGGCAAGTTTTCCGTACATATTGTTAAAATCACACGCTTCCATCTTGCCGTCTTTTCTTCCATCACTTTGGACTACGTTAGAGGAAATGTAGGGTTCGCTGTTCTTCCCTATTCAATGTGAACTTTAGAATCCCGTACGGCATTATTCTTTAACAATTTTATAGTGCCTTTTCCCTCTACCAAAATTAGCTTCTTCAAACACTTCGGTCTCTTACGTCACGCGTACCTCTGCAGCTGTTTGGACGAACACGGCCACTGAATAAACCGAGCCTTGTAGTTATTTTTTTTTTCAAAATAAGATGAAGAAATAATTAAAACGAGAGTTATGCTAATATTGGGGAGGAACGGATATGTAGTACTACATATCCTTTAATAAAACAAATTCGTACAAGCGTTATTCGCATTCTTCCGACTAGTGCTTGTTACGAGTGAAATGAAACATTTATTCAACGCTAAGATGTAGTACGCGCAGTGACTCTGATCTAAAAGTTCGCCACAAATCTTTCGTCAGTGTAGTCCAAAGTGATTCCACAAAAGTCGATAAGCTGGATATAGCAGCTGAAATACACACTATAGTAGAGGTAGAAAAACAAATGCAGAATTTTTCAAAATCGAACACCAGTTCACTAGTAAAACCTCTGGATTCTCCACTTTATTCCAGCACTTTACACATCCTTCTCTTTCACGTTGAATGACTTACCGATACTGTTCCAGATTATCGTAAGAAGCAGTGAAAAGATGATCACACCGATTGCGATGGAAAATGAGGCCGTAATAACCGGATAGTGGTGCATAAGGTACTTGATTCCGGAAAAATCCGCCTGCAACCGTAATCGAGCGCTGTAGAGATCAACCCATCGGCTCTGTAATTCGAGAGATACGGTATCCAGCTCGTGGGCCTGAAAGCAATACAGATGGTTAATTAGAAACAGGCCCGTATCCAGGAATTTATTTCGTTTTTTTTTGCCTGCTGGTCGGACAAAAAAAGTACAAAAAACACATAGATCAGAGGGAAAAGCCTATACAAATCATTAATTTTGTATGCCTCGGGGGGGGGGCAACCCCACCCCCTGGATACGGCCTTGGTTAAAAGCAGATTAATTTTCTAGCAGAAGTACGGTCCACACTCTCAAAAGTTTGATAACGGTTAAAGTACGTGTTGGCCCCTGACAGGTTGCATGTGTGATCCCGTAAAACTAGAAATTATAATCTCGACTGTTCCAAGGGTATAATAGAAACTAGTCAATTTTCAAATCCTCAAACTCATTGGACAATATCGACTCCTGTTGCTATTTATAAGGTCTCCTATTCTGTAAGCTAGTTTGATCTTGTTCCCTTTACTTCTGTTGAAAACCACAAGGGAGAGGGAGCCACACACACCCCTTGGACGCAGAGGTCTTCTAACTTTGAGTGGAAACTAGCCTGTAGAGAACAATAGGCCATTAAAAAATTATTTATTGATCTACATATTATATACAAGGAACAGAAATTTCTAAAATTTAACTTTTGTATAGCAAGTTATAACCTTTCACCGTATAGAGTCCAGCGTTCCATGCGATAAGGCTACGCTTTATTTGAGACGGTAAAGTCATTGTTCTCGCGTGACAAAGTCAAGAATGATGTTGCCGCCTCAAATCGGTCTTGTAATATATTCCGAATCCAAACCGCATGAACCCGTCCTTGATTGTTAAGTATCGGAGGGTAGAGCCCGCAACCACCTACTCTTTCCCCTTTTCTCACCATTCCTCCAAACCCAAATCCAATCCCAAATGGAATAACGCGATACACCGTTAAGTTATTATTTCATATAATAATGTGTAAATTCTGAACTTGACACTGCTCCGGTTGCCAAATTTCCCTTTTGTTCACTTGAAATGGGTACGCAAATGTCAGGGCGGACGGGTCTTGTATGGCCGTAAAGGTGAGAACCGCGCTTATCCCAGCCCATTTGGCCGAAAAATGGACAGGCTGGGTAAGCCTCTCTGTGCCTGTATATCTTTCAGCCATGCCGTTCGATTTCCATCCCATACAAGCTTGAACTACTGCATCGTCTGATTTACTCATTTTGATTGTTGCCCCTGCTCAAAGCGCGTGAGGCGTTACCCCGTCATACAGGTCCATGTCAGACAACAGTTTTTTCAGTGCCAATCGGGGCGTCATCAGTGTATAGGTTTTCCCTGAATTTTCTCCACCTCTTATCTTGTGGAACAAAATAATTTATGTGGGCCGAAAATTCGTCATTCGAACGGCAAAATTTCATGTAATGGTCTAGCACTGACACGGGCCAAGCATGACACCAAAGCAAGCCAAGGCCATGAATCTGAATTTTTTGTTCTTGTTTTTTCTTTATGGCCAAAAACCTGACTTAAAATGTTCGTGGTTTTCCCTTCGTACTATTGAAACACCAAACGCTCTATGAAAACTTCCGGACACCCGCCATTGGGATCCTCTGTATGTCAAACAACCGCGAAACAATAAAAAACTATACCAAATAGAGAACTTGGTTTCAAAATGTGAACTGTTTTGAAATATTTTGTTCTTTTCTGCAAATCGTTTCAGGGTTCCGCAATACATATAAATTTTGCAAGCGACAAGGGGACTGCTTGTTTTACTGACAAAAAACAATTTTTCTGCTGAAACGTCAGTGATTTTACGTAGTTTCGTACCTCATAAAAAGAAACTGGACTCTCGCATCTTAACTGACAAATACACTCGCTCGTGACTCCCAAGTCGTTGAATACAACTGATAATTCACCACGCAAAGTGTTAACAGTACTTACATTCAATCGCTGGGACAACCACGTTCTGCCACGGCAAACTTTCCCTTAACCCTGCCATTTTCCGAATGAACCACCGTCTGCCCACCTCTGTCTTTCGAAATTACAAACCGTCCAAAGAGAAGGGCCCATTTGCTTAACTGGAATCGTGAACCGTACCAAACTCCCAAAAATGATCCAAGGCTGTTCTTACAGACAGCTTTTGGCACCCATATTGCCGTTTGTTTGTGGTCTCTTGAAACTGTTCTTGACGTCGTCTTTCTATATAAACGAGGAAACTCTAAAAAGAGAAATGGAAACTATCTTTATTTATTAATCCTCAATTTTGTACTCTGTGTACCGCAAATAAGTAATAGGATCCAATGCACAGTCTGACCGCATAGAAATCACACGGCAAAGTCTTCCGAACATATCCGTCGGCCGAAGGGAATAGCAAGGCCCTACTTGGCGACGTTGCCCGATTTTCGTCCATGTTTCAGCTCTTATCATGGGCCACCAAAAAGGTGCTTCCAAGAATACCAGAATAACAAGCGTGTATTCACAAGACCGGTGAGATTTGCGGGCATTTGAGATTTCCATTGAAAATGGTGAACGTAAAACGTAAACCTTCCCTTTCGGCACTGTATTTGCGAACGCAACGGAAAAAGCGAAAAAAATATAGAATGGTCGACCCCTCATTTCTCTCATTGCATTTCAATCCAGTTCCATCAGATCGAACGTATCACCATCAATCCCCCAAATCAGTAGCCTACTGTATTTTTCTCCCAGGAGTCCTTTGACAGAGTTGCATTACACGGTTGCAAAACCATAGACCAATAGTCAGCCAAATTAGCTTTCGAGGCGACGTGAGCCAATCTAGTCAGAACTTCCAACTAAACAGATGCGAAAAATATCGACTTGACGGCTTCTTCTGTTTCCTCGGAATCGCCTCGTCCCGTTTCCAATCGGTTTATCATTGCAGTGTTGTCAATTTTCTCCGTGATACGGTTATTTCGGACTTCGCTCTCTACAGAAACTAACACTTTTTGCAAAGCGAGGGCTAACTTTGCTGCGATACCTTTATTTAAATATCTCTCACAACTAGAAGTTCCTGCCCCGGAAATTGTCTATAACCTCTCGAAGAATACCCCGACGCATCGGTGATAATGGATGTAACATTCTCATGGTACAACGGGAAAACCCCTGGGGAATCTCGAAACAAATACCAGAAATCTGAAATCATCAGAGCCGCAGCCTATGCGTCTACAAATCCATTTCGCCATCACTGGTAAGCTTAACAACCGCATCGGCACATCTTGATAGGAACAAACGGGTGCGACGAAGTGTCTGCTGGAGCAAAATAGCGTAAACCATAACCCATTTTAGCTCCCCCATTTTTACAATGACTTTTACTACATTACCTTCCGGTATTACGAAACTGGGATTGTTATGTCGACGTTCATCCCTAAACGTCGCAACGTGGCAAACGGCGTTAAAACCTACTTGTCTGACAGCACGTAACCCAAACAGAAAATAATGCACAGCTTCCGTGGTCTCTCCCACAAGTGTGTCGTCGACACATCTTCCGATTGTGATGCTGAAATTCCGAAAAACATTCCGAATAAACATGCCACCCGTTTCTAACAGACAGGGGCATACGTTGACCTCCCCTCTTACCAAAACCCGTTGCTCTACCACATTTGAAATCTCCTTCAATCAATCTTGTTTTTTGACCAGCCACAAATTGACATATCTTGCGTCCGGCTACCAGCCGCGGCTTATTTAGCTCGGTAGTCAGGGTTAAAATCATCTTGGGGGGCTCTACCTCTCCAACTTTTCCCCGATGATGATATCAATCCATTTTTAACCCGAGCTTCCGAAATACTCGTTATGAATTCCTCGATCTTGTTGAAACATTGTTTTTAAATTCTCGTCGAGAAGGCAAGTCACTTTCATATTAAATACCTTTGAAAGAGCCCCTAAATCTTTTTAAATTATCTGTTACAAAAAATCCGATTCGCAATCATTCCAAACTTTAACTTTTTGGATGTTTTCTCCAAGCCGTAACCATTCATCATATAAAAGGCAGATCCAATTATACAAATTTCAACTAATCGGGAACGTCACGCCGGAAATTAATTATTTCTCCCGCGACGAGGGGTTTGAATGACCGCCGGTCAGAACAGTGCGGGCAATCGTGGACAAAAACGCGTGATGACATTACACTTCAAACATCCCTTGACCTCCGAATTTCTTATAACTTGGATACTCGGTGGCTCTCTTCTGCCAGTTACTCTTGGTGCGGCATTTCTGCGCTTCCAGTCTGTGCGTACTCCGACTCAAATTATACGGTGACGTGACCTCATCCCTTGTCTTTTTTCTTCTGCTATCAGGTATGCTTTAATTCTTCCAGACGACTTGCCTATGTCCCTGGCTTCCCACCAGCTTTCGGGTTTTGACAATTTTTCCTGTAACCGCAGGAAAGAAACACACCTTAGTGAAAACTTTGGTGTGGCGGAAATCGGGCTCAGAACAACCCACAGCTTACACAGCCTCGCCGATGGCCAAATGACTTTAAATTTAAATATTTTTGCTAGAATCCAAGCATGATTGAAATCATGATCCAGGCAGGGAGCTGTACTCGGGTTTCAGAGCAACCTCCAGCTCACACAGTCACCCCTCGGCCTCTACATGAAATGTAGCAGAAAAAACTCGGGTTTTAGAGCAACCTCCGGCTCACACAGCCTCCATACTGTAGGCCCAACCGCAGTTTAATTCAGCACAAGCAATCGGGTTTCAGAACAACCTCAACAGGACTTTGCTCACAGCTATCTCGCCTGTAACTGCAGGAAAGAAACACACCTTCGTGAAAAGTTTGTTGTGGCGGAAATCGGATTCAAAGCAACCCCCAGCTTAAACAGCCTACGACAGGCCAAATAACTTTAAAATTAAATTCTCTCGCTAGAATCCAAGCATGACTGAAGTCACGATCTACGCAGATATCTGTACTCGGGTTTCAGAGCAACCTCCAGCTCACACAGTCACCCCTGGACCTCTACATAAAACGTAGCAGAAAAAACTCGGGTTTTAGAGCAACCTCCGGCTCACACAGCCTCCATACTGTAGGCCGAACAGCAGTTTAATTCAGCACAGACAATCAACCTCACAGGACTTTGCCCACAGCTATTTCTCCTGTAGCTGCAGGAAAGAAACACACCTTCGTGAAAATTTTGCTGTGGCGGAAATCGGGTTCAGGGCAACGTCCAGCTTAAACAGCCTACGACAGGCCAAATGACTTTAAAGTTAAATTCTCTTGCTAGAATCCAAGCATGACTGAAGTCATGATCTACGCAGAAATCTATACTCAGGTTTCAGAGCAACCTCCAGCTCATAAGTCACGCCTCGGTCTCTACATGAAAAGTGAGCGGAGAAACTCGGGTTTTACAGCAACCTCCAGCTCACACAGCCTTCATACTGTAGGCCCAGCAGCAGTTTAATTCAACACAAACAATTGGGTTCCAAAACAACATCAACAGGACCTCGCCCAAAGCTTTAAAATTATAATCTTTCCTTTACTTTCACCAGCACCGTGACATTTCCTTTAGTACAAGAAACGACACGGCACTGAAATTTTTTTTTTTTTTTTTTTTTTTTTTTTAGATAGAAGAAAATAAACAACAGGAATAACATTGAAAGAGGTAAAGAAATATAAATAAATGGATGCGTAATATAAAATATGAAACTTAATATAGAACATTATAAGAGAACTCGCCCTTAAATGTATGGAAACGACCCAAAACTGGAATAGAACGAAAAAATAAATAACAGGAATAGATAATGAAAAGCGTAAAATAATTGAATGTGTAATACAGAATTACGGTACGTAATACAGAACCAACCTTGTCATCATTAGTATGGTTCTTCCCATTCAACCAACAAATACCCAAAAGCCCCCCAGTCCTTCGTGGGACCAATTTACTTTCTTTTTCTTCATTTTTAGTCCTTCGTGGGACCAATTTACTTTCTCTTTCTCGTTTTTAGCTCAGTATACTACCGTGGCAACCAGCGCCATGTCAACGAACCGTCCTTTGTCATCCTACTCTGTCAGCGAATACGACACAGCAACGTTTCGACGAACACGCGTTGAAACAAACAGATTACGAACAGCAAATGCAATATCTGAACAGTTAACGTTTATTATGGTAACCACCTGAAACCGTGCCGAATAAACGGCCTCCCTCCATAAGATTTTCATCTCAAACTTCCTTGTCCGTCTAAAAAATGAAGTGACTATCAAAAGCTGGCACTTCTTTACAGAAATCGTAACGGTCTTTACCTGCGAATTTTCTCCGCTTGTTCCTGGCTGAAACACAGAATCGTTTGGCTTGCACCTAATGAAGGTGCACCAGATTGGGACTCAAGATCACCAGTAGCGACGTGTGCTATCTGTGTCACTCTCGAGAGTGTCACCGGCTTCTCCTTCACCAGAAAACACCGAGTGACGTTCACTGATTCCGGACGTGTCCGAAATAAATTTTTGACAATCGTGGGCGATCCCAAGCGCCCACCCCCACTCCGTTCAACCTCTTTCATTTAAATCCAAATCAAACTTCTCAATAAAATCCTTCCAATATCCATCTTGGCGCAATGAGCCTTTTCACTCTATCACTGATCCAGCCCGGCTGAGATTCGGGAAGCGACTAACCTAGTCCGGGTTGCGCTTCGGGTTCGGAATAAAATAATGCACAGCCTTGTAGTATGGAACGCTCGACTATACGCTGTTTAAAGTCATAACTATTATGATACTGTGAGAAGACAAATTTTGGCATCACAGGCAAAGGCGTCACGACTGGTGGGGGGGGGAGGGGGGACGCCCCCCCCAAAGCCGTCGGCCAGTCGGTAAAAAAATACCGAGTCGGCGCGAAGCGTTGCGATTTTTCATCAAAACAGTTGATTTTCTGCAGAAAAAGTCCGTAAAATTACCAACCAGTCGGTAAATGCCTCGTCCCCCCCCCCAAACATTTTGGCTAGTAACGCCACAGGTTTCTTTTCTAACGTCTTTTGGTTTTTATAATGAGTTTTTTGTTAAATTTTGTTTTGTTTTATTTTGTTTTCCCGCCATGGCCCCGCGGACTTTTTGAGAATAAATTCATTCATTTATAACAAAAGCAGATTTTAAAAATTTCTCTTCGTTATATTATATTAGTTTTTAGACTCATAGTTACATATTATGCAGCCTGTCAGGTGCAGTATGTGCTTTAAGGGTCTTTAAGGGAATGTCTTTCCCACCCGATGAAATTTTTTCAAGAATTAGTTATATGGAGTTGTAAGTTTAAAAAGCATACTTTAATAACTGTTACCACTGCATGCTATTGTTAGCAAGCCTGGACGCTATATAGCAATACAGGATGCTACTGGATACTACTGCTTAAGATTGGTCCAGTCGGAGGCACGTTAAATGATAGTACTATTTACTATTACATATCAATACATGCAACTTTTTCGTACAACTATCATACTACACAGGCTACAATTTTTCATCGAGAAGGTCTCTGGCTGACGAAGTTTCGTCGCGCTTTCATCCAAGCTGGGTCAAGTCAAGTGAGCTTGACTTATGGAGGGGGGGGGGGCACAAACTGCCCCCCCCCCCCCAAGGTATATGGTTAATGCTCTTTATATATAAAGTTCAGGCTCATTTAATTTCAAATAATGAAAACAAGTAGCCTACTTTTACATAGCTTCGTGGAGAGAGAATAAACTCATCCATTTATACCAAAAGCTTCTCACGTTGCGCCACTTTTTGGGAATATTGGTCTACGGCTGAATGTCGATAAGTGCGAATATTAGCATTTTAACGGTTCTCCTTCCCCTGGTCCACTAGATTGCCAAGTATTTAAGATTCCCCATGTTGTTTCTCTTAGATGGCTGGGTATTACAGTAACGAGTTCCTTTCCGTCTTTCCGCAGTACTGTACTTATCGACATAAAGCGTAAGCTACAAATAGGGTACGCGAAGATTGTAGCAAATCGGGGCAAGTACAGAAGAACAGCTCTAGCAAAACTTTACGCTTCTTTTTGCGACCCGGCTGTGCTTGTCTCGGTTGGCTGTTTGATATTTTTGATAAACGGGATCTATCCAGAATAAGGATAGATTATTTCCGATACTGTAAGTTTCTTCTGTATCTGCGCCGGTCCCATAGTAATTGCAAGATCATTAAATCTTACGGAGCTACTGACATTTTACCGCGGCTGCAAGATTCGCATTCTGATTTCCGTCAGAAGTCTTGTTTACGTCTGATGCCGCATCACCGACTGAATAGCCTTTTCTGATTGATAGTTGGAGGCCTATTGTATGTTTCGTATGTTATTTTCCTGTTTCTTTTGTTCTTTTCTTTTTTCTTTATTTATCTCTACTCTACTTTTCTGTTGTAAAACATTTTGTGGGTTATAAATATACTTGCTTACTAACTTAGAGCAGACTCGATGGCCAACATACTGCAAACTAAACTACATGAATAAAACTTTTAAAACACTCTTACTACTCTTTACACATGTAGTCAGTACCTCTGAAAAAAAAACTTCAATTTAAATTAATATGTGTTTTTCAAAAAAAGAAAGGAAAACCGAAAGAAAAAAATGAAACAGGAAAAAAAAGAAGAAAAAGAATAACTGGGAAACCATGCCGTCGTATATAGGTAGTAATATAAGCAAGTTCAGACTGCCTTACCTTGGAATTTCGAAAATCTTTGAACAGCTCAACTGTGATAATCTGTTTTTCTTCCGTAAGTCGCAAAAAGTACAGTGGCCATGTGAAAATTGCTCGGAACGCTCGATAGGTGAAGGAATGGTACTTCAAAGATGCCATTCTTAAAGCCTCGCTAAACTTCTCTCCATTCGTATCTATCAGGTCACACTTAACCATGAAAGTACCTGCAAACAAAAAGTTAGTAGCCTATTCAGTGATATTAGTTTGATGAGTTTCATTGAGTCATTATTATCTGTAAGCGTGGTTACAAAATGATTACGCAGAGTTGGTTTAAAAAAAAAAAAAGACCAAAGGTTTCGATGGGATCCCAAAAGTTCAAATTTGTACAGACAATTGGGCTGTCCTTCGCCAGATCCAGTCTTCGCCAGACTCCTTGAACACTTTTACTATTAAAATTTAGAAACAGATTAAGGCCAAATAGCTAATCATAGGAGAACACCAAGTTCAGATATGGATTCAGCATGTGTGTTTACCCTTTTAAGTCATATCTATTTTGACGAAGCAGATCGAAACTTCCTGCCTTACTTCTGCCAATTTTCCGGTTTTGCCGGAATTCCGGAACTACTTGTCCAAAAATAAAGCTCAAAAACGAATTCAGCGTGTCTCCTTACCCCTACATCCAACCTCTAATCAACTTCAGATTAAACTTTTACTTTTACAGCCGGATTCCGAGCGATCTATACGTCCGGTGATAAAAATGATTGTCATATGCGAATTCAGCATGTATACTATCCCACAAATCGAACATCTTATCAAATTTAAATAAAACTTTTACTTTAAACAAATCCTCCGGTTTTGGCCGGATTCCGGCCGAACTAATTGTCCGGCGAGAAAATAATTTTCATATTCAGACTCAGCACTTTTCTTTGCCCCTACATAGATCCTCCATTCAACTTCATATTAAACTTATACTTTTCACAAGTTTTCCGGTTTTCGCCGGATTCCGGGTGAACTATTTGTCCGGTGAGAAAACAAATTTCATACTCGGATTCAGCATGTCTCCTTACCCCTAATTCGACTATTTCATTAGCTTTAAAAAAATATTTTCTGTTCCCCTTAATTTCAAACCCCTCCCCCACCCCTAAATATAGAGCTACATAGCCCATCTTCGAACTTGACCTGTACTTTGACCTATAGAGTCCTCATGCCAAGTTTGATCAAAATATCTCAGCCCCTTCGAGAGTTATCGTGCTTAACAGACGGACGGACGGAGGGACAGACAGACGGACAACTTTTGCAATGTCATAGGTATCCCTCCACTTACGTTTTGGGATCCCAGAAAGAATCACCCTCCAACGCTAGGCCTCGAGTGCCTACTGCTAACCCAATTTCATTGAGCAGAGAGAAAGCTTTTTGGCCTATAACAATTCTGAAATAAACTGTGTGCATCTACTCAGGGATAATGGTGTAGGCGAGCACCTTCTTGTATATCCGAAGGCCCGGATTCTCGTTTCTAATTTGTAGCACACCCTATGTAGACGGACGGATTCGGACACTTTGGACATCATACACTTGGTCTAGATTCCAAAGAAGATGGGTCACATTACGTTTTTCTAGCTCATAATGTTTCTGTCTGGAATTCTTTATTCACCCGAGACTACTGGTTATCATAGCCCAATCGTGGCCAGCATATGGAACATCGAATTTGAGGAAAGATGGAATTTAGCCGACAGAAATTCAGCTGGAAGAATTTCCAAATATTTTTCACGGAATCACCTGGGAAAGGAAACCGGACTTTTTTTTCTTAAAATCTGTTCAAGGTCTGAATAAACTAAAACCCCGAAAGTCCGAAACACGCAAGTGAACCTTGGGAAGAACAAGAAACGTCACCCAAACTACCTCTCTAAACTGATTCAAATCCTGCATAAACCAATCAACAACGTTTGCTGTCGTGACGTTTCTGGGTCTTCGCTGTGATACCGCGATTCTTCATCGGCACGAAGAGTTAGTCATCAAGAGTAATAAATCGTACGGGCAAGGGAGTGGGGATAATTGACAGTATACTGTAAAAAGTTTCTCAGATTAAGGATTAAATTCAACTGCAGTATTTGCTACTGGGATTAATCTTATCGCTACGGAGATTTTTTACAATGTAGGTTGAGCTAGGAACCAGCTTGACTGGACAAGCACATTCGTACCCACAGAAATGGGAATTTCTGTAGAAAACGGGCTAGTCCGCCCAGTCGGGTCGCGGGCACAGGGATCTGATTTACCTGGTACCTGGGAATGACCAACCCCTCGTTTGTTCGTATAATAAAACTTGCCTGCCTGTATATTTTTAGCAGACTCTGGCATTTCAAGGTCAAGAAGGACCTTGTACTGCTGCCCGTACGGCATGTTGACTTCACGGTGGCTCAGCGTGAGGTTGGCATACTGGTAGCTACACATCCCCGGAGTCTTGTCGCAAGGTCTGGAAGAGAATTCACATAATTACTAAGAGCTGCAAATGACTGTCAACGCTCAAGCTGACAGACAGTAATCAGCAACCACATCGACTGTCTGTAAAGCTAGTGTGGCGAATATTAGTTGCCTTTTTTATCTGAATTGTCAGTCACACTTAATTCTTGATTCTCGTACAAATTACCGTTTTCGCTCCTCGCTTCTCAGTTCTCGCTTTCGAAAATAAACACTAATTTAGCAACCTGTTAATAAGGATTGAACATCCACCCTTTGTTGACCAGTCAGGAAGGACAATGGAGAACGATAATGGAGAAGTCACATCTCGATTCTGACAAAAACGCAAGAAACGGAGAATTGGCTTCTCAATAGTAAAAAAAAATGGGGAATAGGTGAACCGGTAAGAAAATTGCGTGGAGAATCGGGATTAATAACGCAACTATTAATTTCCACGAGAAGAAAACGAAGGAATTCCTAGTATAGGTATAGTTTTAGCGCGCATTTTGGTCGAGACTCATACAAGGAAAGAAATGATGCAGTTAGACAAGCGAGAGATTGGTGTTTTGTTACGCAGGAATATTATAAGTTCGTAGCACAACCTTTCCATTTCAGTTCCTAGGTCTTTTTACTGAAAGTTTATAATACATGGGATTGTCTAAATGAGAATCGCGGTATTTTGTTTAGGAATCGATACTTCATAATTTACAATAAATTCGGGACCATTAAATTCGTTAATACCAGTAATATAATCTAACGGTTCTAGAGAAAGGCGGCAGTTGATAAATTCCTGGAAAATATTTGTGTGTCTTCCTTTTATTTGTTTACCAATCTTGCTAATGAATATTCCAGTACGGATATTCTACTATGGAAAGCCAACGGTATAGAGACTTGACTTACTTGAACCAGAAATTTAACTCATAGCTGGTCTCTGAAGCTGGTATATATAGGTAGTAAAACATAATGTAGACTAGAATCGATGACCATATTACCGCTGCTAGTGTAAGTAATACAGCTATAAACTTGAGGACGAAATTCTTGACCGAAAATGTCCTGATCGTCTGAACGCTGGGAATCACTGACGCTATTCCACTACTCAGCTTCATGTTCTGAAACAAAAGGAAAAGCCATTTCAGTATCTGAAGGTATGATCGTCAGGGGCGTCGCTAACCAAAAGTCGAGGGGGGGGGTGGCCGGCGCCCTGCCGCCCGTTTTAACTTTTCGCATATGTGATAATAAAACTCGTAATAACTGCTAGCGTTGAAGACTGAAGATTAAATTCGCTCGTTGTTCTGGTTACCACAGTTATAGCAAAGACTCGCCTTGCTCACTGCCTCCAAAGTGTGCCAATTGCGACGGCTGTCATGTCTCTTTTAGCCTCAGATGCAGCGTTATGAGGAACGGCGTGGGTCTTAGCAAATAATGTTTTTTCAGGAAAAAAACTACGCTGTGTGTCATCAAATGTAAATGGCACAAAGGACAAAAATCTTCTACTTGACGATTTGTTAGGCAGCTCGGACATTCTTTGTCTCCAAGAGCATCTGCTATCCGCCCCTAGTAGCGAAAGTTCGCGCCGATCTCCTGACCATTTGTGTTCACCCAGCCGGCAATGAAAACTAGAGGTCGTCCTTCCGGTAGGTTAGCCATTTTTCTTCGAGCCAGCGAGTGTTCAGCACCACCAAAACTGTT
Organism: Branchinecta lynchi; assembly: GCA_023053575.1. NCBI lineage: Eukaryota > Metazoa > Arthropoda > Branchiopoda > Anostraca > Branchinectidae > Branchinecta > Branchinecta lynchi. Next base: position 18,360,068 of record JAKZAP010000008.1, read on the forward strand.
CCAGTCTGGGCGTTATGCTCTTGCCGTTCAGTTGGACAACATTGTTCTTGTTAACATATATTTACCTTGCGACCGGCGGAACATTGCATCACATAGTTCATTTGCTAAGGCTTGTCGAAAAATCAGAACACTTCTGTCAGACATTTCACATGACTTATTTTTCGATTCTTTACCGGTAGCTCACAGTCTCATTGAGAAGTCTCTACCCTTTTCATATACACATAATCGTGGCGCTAAATTTTCCAACCTTGATCATTTGATTGTTTCTGAGACAAGTGTCATTGACGGTATTGTTGAGGTTGATGAGGAGAAAATTGAGGACGACCATCTGCCTCTGTCTTTCTGTTTGGTTGTCCCTGTTTCTCGGATCAGTTGTCCAAATTCCAGGAAGGCCTGGATCCAAAAGCGTAACTGGAATTGTATAGTTGCGCTGTGCTCTACATTTCTACGTTAACTAATCTTCTCTCGCTTTTAAAAGTTCCTTTTCACCTTCTTCAGACTGGTATAGCAGCTACTACTTCGTCCGTTGATATTAATTGTTATTATAGCCAGCTTGTTCATTGCTCGAAATTGGCAGCCGATATAGCTGTACCGACTGAGAGAATTCGAGTTGGTACACGGAAACCTATTTGGAAAGTCAATCATGAAGTTAAGAATGCAAAAAACACGGCAAAATTTTGGCTAAAAATTTGGATTGCTTGTGGACGCCCAGGGAATGATACTGTCTTTAATCTAAAAGCTAAAACGAAGCGTGAATACAAATCTTCAATTAAAAATGCTCGTTTGAATGGCTTAGATGCTCCCACTGACAAAAAAGCGTGGCAAAAGGTCCTTCGTACAGATAAAGGTTCAGCTATACCTCCTTCCGCGCTAACTACGGCTGACTGGACCAGCCACTACAGTGGTCTATTCAGTGGTTGCAAAAAGAGATTCAGCAGCACTTTAAAAATTTACCTACCAAGGAAAATATTTCAACCTTCTTTTCTTCCCGTTACTTGTTCTTCCATCGAAATTGCTTTCGAAAATTAAGAAGAACTGGTTCTACAGATTCTGATGGCCTTAGAGCCAATTTTTTCAAAACTGAGTGTTCAGCTTTAACACAACACCTTCAGCTGCTATTTCAAATTTGTTTATGCCAGGGTTTGGTTCCGAATACTTTCCTCCTGGGTACTATAACATCGGTGATTAAGCGAGAGAAAGACGCGGACCTTTGCAAGAGCTATCGGCCAATTACAGTTTCTTGTATACCATAAGCAAAATCCTGGAATATGTCCTTCTTCCAGAAATAGTTGAAAAATGTCGCTTTGGTTCAATGTAGTTTGGATTACGTTCAAGCGCCAGTTGTGCGCACGCTCATCACATATTGACAAAAATGATGAAACAGGCTACCCGCGACAAGTCTTCTATACATATATGTTCTATAGATATAGCTGGTATATATAACGCATTATCAGGCCCTATTTTCTCTCATTACTTCTGGCTTGAATCTGTCTGTCGTCTATCTGTTAAAATTTTGGTATGGTCATTCTTCAGTAAGGTTCAAAGGGCAAGGTCGCTTGTCAGAGAGTATTCCTGTCCGAACTGGTGTTCGCCAAGGGAGTCTTATCTCCCTACATCTTCAAATCGGCTGTATCTTCTTGTCTCGATTCTTTGCATCCTGCTTACTTCTATAAAGACTATGCCTTCAGCTACATAGCCTACGCGGACGACTTGCTCTTAGTAAGCCGTAGTCGATCCACACTCACAAAAAATGTAAGTAAGCTGTCGTCGGAACTTCTCAAAATTGGCCTTGAAGTTAACCCGTCAAATGGTTCGAATGCATCCTAAGCTTCTATATCTTTTGGATCGTTCATCGTCAAATCAACAGACTCTCTACGGTGGCTCGGCATAACGTTCAAATCTTCATTGTCAAAATTTTGCTCTTGAGTTGTTCAAGAAGTTTATAAATCAGTCCGTGGCGCCTATGGGCGCATCGTCCCTAACCGGCTGCGCTATATTCGTAAAGCGTCGGGAAATTTGTACAGCACCTTCTGCGCTCCTTCTATACTATTTAGTTCTGGCGTCACTCATGTTCTGCGAAAGAAGGAGATTAAAAAGATGCGATCATGTTATTTTAAATATGCGAAGCACCTGCTCCACTTGTCGAAATTATGTCATAACCATACATTGATGGAGAAATTCAAAATTCAAGATGCAAGTGTGACCCTTTTGGATGTTTCCTCATCGCTTTCAAAAATCACGGACAACAGGGCCCAACCAGCGCACGACGTCGTCCACTGCTTCCTCACCGAAGATTGAAAATTAAGTGTATTTTTCTGCGTGTTTATGTGTTTTGTTTATTTTCTTTATTTTCTTCATTTCTTCCGCCTTTTCAAAATGGTGGGTCATAAATAAATTACTTACTTACTTACTTTTTAAAAGCCTAGTTGTATCTCCCAGCTCCGAAGCGGTTTGAAGGGCTCGGACGTAGGAGGTGAGTAACTTAAAAGATACGATTGGCAGATGTCCGGGAGGCCCAAGAGTCATACCAGTTTGAAACAATAACCAAGAAACACAGCACTCTATCCGCAAAACTGTACATCATACATAACGAAAATGAGCGCCGCAGGCCATGACTTTTTTGTGCAAAACTCTACCACCCCGCAACAAAATCGATATAGCTTTTAATGCGGCCCAAGCCCCGAAATTTCAAGCCTAAAGTCCGAATGAAATGACGCGACTTTCCAGTAAATAGAGCCTACTATGAAAGGCGCCGCAGGCAAATTCTGTGCAATCCTGTAAGATCAGACATCCTTTTCGGATCCCAAATGAAGGTAAGGGCCACTTAGCAGAATCTGCCCGTCTGTCTTTGTTCACGACAATTCCAGAAAAATGTGAGACATTTAGCTGGAAGTTGGATAATATGCTTTAGTTCGAGCCTTTCCAAAAAAATAAGTAGGCTACTGATCATCCAGAAAAAAAAAACTAAAATCGAGTTAACTTGTTCTGAATTTAGAGTTCAAACACAAAATAAAGATCAAATGACGTGTTGCAATAATTAGACCCGCTATTTAACCTTCTCTCATCGCTCACGCACGAAGCCGATTTATTTGTATGGCACTTGCCCTTCGGCCGAGTGCCATATAGCTATCGCAATTTCTGTCCGTCCGTCGGTCTGTCGGTCCGGGTTTTGCTAGTTCGGGCACTTCCACATAAGCTAGGACGATGAAACTTGGCAGGCATATCAGGGACCCCAAATGATTAAGTTGGAAGTAGTCACTTCCGCGATCCGAGCATCGTGGGGGGGAGTGGAGGGAGGGGGAACCCGGAATCTTGAGGTATTTATAACTCTTGAACGGGTGATCGAATCTTAATGAAACTTGGTATTTGAAAAGACCTCGTGTCTCAGACGATCCACATAAAATCCAGACCGGATCCGGTGACTTCGGGGGGAGTTGGAGAGGGGAACCGGAAATCTTGGGAAATGCTTAGAGTGGAGGGATCAGGATGAAACTTGCTGGAAAGAGCAAGCACAAGTCCTAGATACGTCATTGACATAACCGGACCGGATTCGAGCAATATGGGGGGAGTTGGGGGGGGGCGGATTTCTGATTAAACGTGAATTCGGTACTTCCTGATGCACTAGGACGTTGCAACTGGGCTGGCATATCAGGGACTTGAGTAAACCGACTTGACAATAGTCGTTTGCATGATCCGATCATCGTGGGGGGCGTGGCCGGAGGGGGAATCCGGAATCTTGAGGTATTTATAACTCTTGAACGGGTGATCGGATCTTAATGAAACTTGGTATTTGGAAAGACCTCGTGTCTCAGACGATCCACATAAAATCCGAACAGGATCATGTGTCTTCGGGGGAAGTTCGAGAGGGGAACCGGACATCTTGGGAAACGCTTAGAGTGGAGTGACCAGGATGAAACTTGGTGGGAAGAGCAAGAACAAGTCCTACATGCATCATTGACGTGAAATTAGAAACCTTATTTCTAGGTATAATCCTAGGGGGGGGGGGGTTGAAGGGGGGATTTTGTGACATTCTCATCTACTTTCTTGTACCACCTACTCGTAACAAGTGCCATATGAGCTGGTAGCTCTTGTTTAACGTCGGACTGGAGAAAAATTCCTATCCTTCAATGCTTTTCTACTAAAATACGAAGGATCTTTACATGAAACTAACAAATTATTGGAAAGGTAGCCACAAGCAGAATCCGTATGATTTTTACTTGAATCGAGAGATACTAGTAGACAACAGATCATGGTAAAACTTAGGTTAAAACTGAAGGGTTGAACTTGAACCGAAATTCAAGATTTGTCTTCTGTCGGTCAAGGAAGTTTAGATCTAACAATCATACTCTCATTCTGACAACATGTGATTAAAAGACCTCTTTGTATCTGAACGACTAGAACTAGCCTGTCTCTCGAGAATGCGACTGAGAGTGCAACTCCTTAAGTTTCAGACGCTCTAGAACCCAGAACAGCCGACGCCTTAATAACTAGCCCTACTGACTTTTCCGGGCGCACTGCCAATTTCCCCCCCCCCACATTTAGCTTTTCTGGGTGAGCGCCCAGATGAGCGGAGATTTCGTGGTCGTGGTCTTTTTTTCTTTCTTCGAGGGTGGTGGTGGTACCCCCCCCCCCTCCCCTTAGCGACGCCCCTGATGACGGTGGACCTAACGGGGTATCGTACCTCCCACCGGCGTGCATATGTGCGCCTCACGCATCACTCATGCCTCCTAGCCCTAATGCTAAATGTCTCACCTGCGGGGCTTTGTACTTTATATCGAACCTGGATATAGAATCGAGGTTTCACATCAAGTTGGTAACTACTGGTAATTTTTATTACCTAAAATGTACTATTTTCTTCACGACAAGTTTTTCGCAGGCACGCTCAAAGTCTCGTCGGCAGACCGTAGCATATCCCCGCCCCCAACCTTTGAACCTTAGAGTGCGTCTTACAGTACCACCTGCGACGCCATAACTTTGGCAATTCTAAAACGTCAGTATTTTTTTTTTTTTTTACAGCCAGCAAGGGCCACTCAACGTCAACCTGACTTCAACGAACAAAAATAAACAACAGGATACTAATAAAACACTAATCAAAACGGGAAAAAATTGTAAAACAGCAACTTCCCTCACGACAGCCAAGTCTGGATCGTTAGCCTCATGTTCAGCAATAGGTGTGGATATTCAGGAATGCGTTTCCGCAGACAAAGAGCAGGAAAGCGGCTAATTTCGGTAAAAGACGGAAGGCCTTCGCCGACGAACACTGACGACACATTGCACTTCCATTCTATTCCAACCCATGCAACCAATGAAAAGAGATATTAGTTGCGTTTTTGTTAGGCTTATGCCTTTCCCTTCTCGGCTTTAAGTTTCAGCCGTTTTCAGGCCTTTTTGAACATTTTCGCGTTTTTGTAGTTGCCATAACTACTAAGGACTTTTCGCTTTTCTTGGATAGAAACACTGAGGGATGGAGGAGTAGCCACAAAAAGTACGAAATCTGATTTCTTAATTTTTAAATAATATAAAAATAAATTAAATTACAAAAGATGCTTCGGGATAAAAAAAAAAAAAAAACAATTTTTACCAATTTTCTGAGTCAAAACCATCTCTTATTGGATTTTGAGATAAACTGACAAAATTCGCGAGACAAAAAGCCAAAAAAGGAGAGAGCAACTTGGTTGGCTACCAAGTTGCCCTTTTTTCAAAAACGTGAGGGAAAAGGCAAAGTCGAGGTTTGCCTTTTTGACAAAAATGAGAAATTGTCAAACAATCTTAGGAGGATCGTTTTACGAAAACCCAAAACAAGAACGCAACTAAGGACGAAAAAGCTGTTCTCGGGAGCCCCGCCCGCTGCGTTTGTTCACCCGTCTGCCTCGTCAAATTTGGTCAGTAAATCCGACGAGTCAACCTAAAAATAATAGCCAACCATACGGGAAAGGCATGAAAATATCAACTTTTCTGCAAACCGAGACCTCTGTTCCTTTTTTGGGATCCCAAAACGTAAGTGGAGGGATACCTATGACATCGCAAAAGTTGTCCGTCCGTCCGTCTGTGCGCACTGTAACTCTCGAAGGGAATGAGATACTTTGATGAAGCTTGGTGTGAGGATTTTTTGGGTCAAGAGTAAGGTCAAAATCGTAGATGGGCTATTTAGCCCTACATTTAGGGGTGGGGAGGGGTTTTAGAATAAGGGGCAAATTAAATATTTTTAAACAGATAATGTGATAGTCGATTATGGGGTAAGAAAACATGTTGAACACGATGGTGAAAACCATTTTGTCATCGGAAAAGTAGTTCGCGCGGAATCCGGCCAAAACCGGAAAGTTTGTTAAAAGTAAAAGTTTTATTTGAAGTTGATTAGATGTTCGATTTAAGGGTAAGAAGACATGTTAAACATGACGGTGAAAGCCGTTTTATCGCCGGACAAGTAGTTAGTCCAGAATCCGGCCAAAACCGGAAAGTCTGTCAAAAGTAAAAGTCTTATTTGAAGTCGATTAGATGTTCGATATAGGGGTAGGAAGCCATGCTGAACACAATGGTGAAAACCATTTTCTCGCCGAACAAGTAGTTCGCCCGGAATCCGGCCAAAACCGGAAAGTTTGTTAAAAGTAAAAGTTTTATTTGGAGTTTATTAGATGTTCGATTTAGGGATAAGAAAACATGCTGAACACTTGTGTGAAAGCAATTTTCTACCCAGACAAGTAGTTCGCCCGGAATCCGGCCAAAACCGAAAATTGTTAAAAGTTAGAGTTTTATTTGTAGTTGATCAGATATTCGATTTAGGGGTAAAGAGATGGTGAATCCGTTTATGACAATCATTTTTGACCCGAACATATAGTTCGACGGGAATCCGGCTGGAGCCGGAAAATTTGTTATAAGTTGAATTTTTATTTGAAGTTGATTATATGTTCAATACTATTCCCTGGTATTATGAAGTCGACAAATCGTCAGGTAATTCGGTCGGTATGTAAATATTTTAAGTGTATACTGGAAGTTTAGATCGGAAGTAATTTGGCAATGTTAGAAGGGTAAAAAGAAGTGATTTTATTGTATGTAATTTTGAAGTTCAATTTTGTTATTTAAGTGCGATAATGAATACTGTTGTATGGCCCTTTGTTGGCTTTAATAAATTATAAATTATTGGGGAAAGAAGATATGCTGAGTTCGTTTTTGAGCTTTCTTTTTTCGCCGGAAAAGTAGTTCCGGAATTCGACCGAAACCGGGAAATCAGCAGAAGTGGCAGGAAGTTTCCGTCAAAACAGAAATGGCTTATAGGGGTAAACACACATGCTGATTCAATACCTGAACTTGTTTTTCTCAGATGATTAACCTGTTTTTGAATTTTAATAGTAAGAATGTTCAAGGAGTCTGGCGAAGACTGGATCTGGCGAAGACAAGACCCAATTGTCTGGATCAAATATTGAATTTTTGGGATCCCATCGAAACCTTTGGCCTTGTTTTT